>BQNB010114070.1:0-21821 GCA_026074375.1 Tanacetum coccineum
TGATAAATAATGATAAGTTAATTTCTTATTCCAAGATTGTTGTAAATTTTACTTGTGCAAAAAACTATTTGTTGTTTTGTATAATATACATAGTTTTTGATATTTTATGAGTATATAAATGAGTTTTCTAATCATTTTTATACAACACACATCTTTTGTAAAATACTATATGTTAAAAAATATAATTATGTGTGTATATTATAACCATGCAAGCACAAGCATTTTCTTTTTCTTAGTTACTAATGTATTGATACAATCTTTTCTTTTGTTTAACCAACCCAAGGTCAAACAAAGCAAGTTGTTGAAAATAGATTAAATCGTTAGAAATATTTAGGTGACTAGTTTTAACACATTTAATAATATACTTGACAAGTTATTGAACTCTTATTCCTAAGTATATTCCCTTACTCGAAAAGATTTACAAGATGTTTATGTAACGTTTGTAAATTAAATGATCTATGCCTATATGTAAGAAGAACAGTTTCGCAATCTTAATGCAATAAATCTAGCATAAATTCTAGTTATGCATAATTTGAAAAACTAGCTACAAACAAATAATGTACATGGCACATGTGCTTAGACATTCTATTAGCTTAATTACAAATAGCAACGATCATTTAATAATTTCTACTTACAAACTTAAGACATAAAAAATGCACATAATCATATAGCATAACACATAAAATGCTTGTCGTCGTTTTGTGTATTAGATACAACAATGTATACATAGCTCGGTTTTATTTTAAAACAAATTAGTTTCCTTCCCATTTCAAAAATTAAACAATTTTAATATTTTTAAATAGTTAATTACACAATTTTTCAAAGATACACCGACTAGAAATGTCCGACTCGAAAGGAAAAGATAAAATACAAGTATTACGTTAAAACGAGACTCGACGTTTTGAACAATAAGTAGTATTTTTTCTTTCTGACTAACTTAAGATTGAAATAAATACTTAGAAGTATTTTTATATGAAAGTAGACTCAATTATCTTTGAAATGGCGGGTGGCACGACTTCTACGGATTTACGATTGATTTTATATGAATTTTAAAGTTTTCGAAAAACTGTCGAATCAAACAGGTGGTCCCCTTAAATATAAGGGGGTCGGCCAAGAAATAAGGGGGCCGGCCATACACTTTAAGGGGGCCGGCCATCTGACACTCAGATTTGCTATTTTTTGTACAAAATTATTTACTGACTTTGCAAAAAGGTGTACAACTTTCTGAACTTGATACCGACCATATACCACTTATTTTAAGCATCATTTTTTTACCACGAGCTAGTATAATTAGTGTATTTAACAACAAAACTGGTACAAGTTAAGCAACAAAACACTTTTCATATTTAATCCCCCTTCATTGGTAATTTGATACATGGATCGTGCTCTATTTTTAAAACCATTTGTTTTGAAAATTAGAGCGACGTGGCTCCTGATACCAATTGTGGAAATGTAGAGGGGGTGAATACGTTTCCATTTAAAAACATAAAACGTTTTGTATCAAATTATCCATCAAGTTAGATACAATATGATGAGTGTGAATAATTCATCTATATCCACTAGAACATGTCATAGCAATATAAATATAATCATAATGTTAACTTCTATCTATGACACAATCATCATCCAAATAATATAAGCAACAATCAACACACATATAGATCTAATGCAAGTATAAATATAAGGCGATAAGATAAATAAAGATGTAAAGCGAAAGGTAAAAGAAAATGCAAACCAGACGCGATGATTTATAGTGGTTCGGTTACGAAGCACCTCTTCGCCCTACTCCACTCCCCGAGTACCCAACTCGAGAGTTACTTCACTAGTAAACAAGTTCCCTTTAGGTGAAAAAAACCAAACACAACTAAGCTTACACCGATTTCCAACACTAAGCCAAATGTCGAGTTCTAATCATAGCTAGAACCAATCTATCACAACTAACCACACTACTTCACAACAATTCATAACTTCTCTTCACCACACAACCTCACTTCAATTCACGACTTCACTTCACTTCACGACTTCACTTCACAACTTATCTACCCTTCACAACTTTAACTTCCCCCCCCACACAAAAAACCTTTCCCCCCCCCCACTCACATCAACAAGACACTAAATCACCCCGATCTAACTATACTTCCTATGATCACCACGATCTAACAACTATACACACCATGATCACCATGATCTAACTATTACACAAGTTTGGAATACATGGACTCGATCTATACATTGTGAATGTAAGACATGTCACGAATGCACTAACTAAACTACATAACTTCGTATCTTAATGATAACGAAAGTTATTCTCTTGCACTTGGAGGAATAAGTTTGAATCGCTTGGAAACAAATGCTTAAGATTAAATGATCAAATAGATGAAAGGGATTTACAAACTGATTTAAAACAGAAAGAAAGTGTGTGCAAAATGTTAGAAAAACAGTGGGGAATAGTCTAGTATTTATAGGCAAACTGAGTTGCCTTTTTGTCTGGGCGGTCCCCTTAAATAGGGTGTCGGTCCCCTTAATAATTAAGGGGACCGCCCTTATAATTAAGGGGGGCGCCCAGGCCAAACGCTCCCTTTTTTGTCTTTTTCTGGGGAGGTGTTTTCTAGAACATTTCTAGCCGTTTTTAAGTAGAAAATTTGAATTCAAATTATTTATTTTGAATAAAACATTTCTTTTAAATCTAAAAATGTTTTGTAAAAGTTATAAAAATGTTTGTGATATTTTTATAAAAAATGTGAGGTTAAATAAAAATTTCTTTGATCATAAAATAAATTAAACATTTATTTATTCATACCTTACGTGATTTACGTCGAGTGCAAACTTTGTTGAAGCAGACTTTAGACGTCGAGAGATGTTGTCGTATGAATGCATTTATGATTTGTGATCACAAGTAACTTAAGAGAATGTATAGATTAAACATCGTAATATTTCTACCAACAAGCATTTTGATTTTTAATGCTTATTTGGCAAAAGAAGCTGAGAGCATTTTGATTTTTATTGGTTATTTGGCAAAGAAGCACTAAGATGTGCTATTTTTTAAGAAGCCTAATTCTTTAATGCTTGTTTAATAAGCTTTGGCAAATTATCGGTGAGCTATGACAACTACTGCTCACTGTTACCACTCCTATTTACTGCATACAGCTACTGCTCAGTGCTACTGCTACTTTTAACAAACACAGCCGATATACCTAGGGTGAGAACGAGCTGAATCGCTCGTGAAAAGCTCAGGATTGAATCGGTAAAAAGCTCGCACGAGCCGAGCCTAAATGAGCTCAAGTCCAAGTTCAAGTGTAAATTGGAGCTCATTTAATAACCGAGCCTCAGCTTTATATACAAAGCTCGACTAGGCTCGCGAGCCTAAACGAGCTCTAGTAAACGAGCTAAAAATATACGAGCCCTTGATAAACGAGCTTGAACAAGTAAGCTAAAAAAGGCAAATTTTATTTTTTATAAGTGTATCACAAACGAGCTGAGCTCAAGCTCAAAACAAGTCGAGCTCGAGCTTTCTCAAATATAAACGAGTCGAACTCAAGCTTTAACAAGCTCGAGCTCGACTCGACTAATTTCCACCCCCTAGATATAGCTTGATTTGGTTTTGCTAATATGTGCTCAAGTACATATTTAGCTCTTTATACTACTTAAAATGATCAACATTTTCTCCTTTTCTCACTCTCTATTTACCAACTCATATTTCAATATATATTTTGATTGAAAACTAAAAAAATGTTCATAAATTGTAAAGATTACACCGATTGTTAAAAACATAAAAGTACAAAATAAAAAACGTAAGCATTACATATATATTTAAAAACCTAGACTAATATGGAAAATTTTGCCTCTCTTTGATTGTGTGATTTATCTCCAACGCCTGATCGTGGTAAATTCAAGTCAAGTGATTAGGATGCATATGAAATAATTCGTCTTTTAAGCGTTGTTCTTGTTTTTAATTCAAGTCAATCGTGTCCACCCATAGAGACTCGATTGATCTTGTTTTTAATTCTCCCTGTTTTAATTTCCTTGTTTTTTTGATCTCCCTTCAATCCAAACTCTGTTATTTTCGTTCATTATGGCGGCTAGAAATCATTCAAACTCCGACCACACTCGATTGATTTCCAAATCAATTTTTGTTACCAACTTTCCGGATAACACCTCTTGTGGAGAACCTGTGTACCCTATGGATTGGGCGTATGCATTTGCACACAAATGTTATTCGTTATGATCGTCCTCGAATTAGCTCCTCTCGGCCAAATGTTGCTCCTAGACCTACTGTTAAATCCGTTTCCAGACCCTCTGCTAATGGTGCTTCGTCGTTTGTTTCGGTTCTCAAAGGTAATCCAAATACTATCAACCATATCTCAACATCCCCTGCTATGGTTTTGGACGATGAGTGTTTGGTGGAACGCGACCTCGATAACTTTGTGTTGGGAGAAGTCAAGGATTTCTCCTCCATAAACAACCTACTTATTTTGATTTCGAATGAGGGCTTTCAGCATGTGAGACTTGTGTACTTGGGCGGTCTATGGGTCATGATTGAATTGCCATCGATCGAGACTAAAACGAGGTTTATGAAGCACGTTGGAGTCGCTTCCTGGTTTAGTCAATTACGCACGGCTCAGTCGGATTTTGTATCTAGGGAGCGGATTGTATGGATAGATATAGAGGGCGTTCCTCTCCACGCCTGGTCGCGTCCAACTTTTTCTAAGATTGGATCTCGTTGGGGAGAGGTGTTAGAACTTGAAGATAATAAGGACGACTGTTTCGCTCGTAAGCGCATATGTATTAAAACGAAACAAGAGGATAACATCCTTGAAAAATTTAAGATTATTGTTCGTGGTAAAATCTTTGTTGTAAGAGCTAAGGAGCTTTTCGTTTGGTCTCCGTCCTTCAAAGGAGTTAATGATGCCGAGTTTGTTTCTGACGATGATTCTGTTAATGGAGAGGAAGAGAAAAATGACGATATGAGTAAGAAGGTGAATTTGGAAGATGAAAGTGATATTGAAGGCGTATCCGAAACGGTTTTTGGTGACCAGGATGATCCCTTGGTTCAAGAGCTTAACCAGAACTCTCTACCAAACGAAAAGGAGATTTCCAGTGATCCGTTTAATCTTTATAACCTTATTAATAAACGGGATAAAGGAGAGGAAAACACTGGATTGGACTCTAGTTTACCTTTCCCACCTGGTTTTACACCTGCTGACCAGGTAAAATCAGACAGAAAAAACTCTCCACTTCACAGTCACTCGGGAGGTCTTAATTCTCGCGTCTTGGAGGAATCTCAGCCTACTAAAGATCAAGGTTCCCCAAAGGATAATCTTAACCAAAGAGTAGGCGGCTCTATATTGGAGGTTATAGACGACATGATCAAGGTTGGTCAAGCTATGGGTTTTACGATGGAAGGGAGTAAGAAAGACATGGAGAAAATTATTGGATCTCAAGGAGTTTGCGATGGTTTCAAATGAATTGTTTATCCCTAAATGTTCAAGGCCTAGGATCCAAGGCCAAAAAGGATTGGATCAAGGAGTTAAACAACAAACACAAGGTGAATTTTCTTTCTATTCAAGAAACGAAGTCAGATCATATTTCTGATATGGACATCAAATCGTTATGGGGTAATTCTAAGTTCGATTGTACTATTAGTGAATCCGTCGGTAATTCGGGTGGCATTTTATGCGTTTGGGATCCAAGCGTTTTTTGTAAAGAAAATCACATCATCTCGGATAACTTTATTGCGCTTTATGGTTCATGGGTCTCCAAGAAGGTGAAGTTACTTATGATATCTATTTATGCTCCTCAATCCTCCGCTAGTAAGCGTATTCTATGGAATTACATTTCGAATCTCATTGGCTGTTGGGATGGGCATTATATGGTCATGGGGGATTTCAATGAAGTTAGATGTGTGGAGGATCGTTTCGGTTCGGAGTTTAATGCTCAAAGTGCCAATGAATTCAATTGTTTTATTTCTAACTCGGGGCTAATCGAAATTCAGTTGGAAGGTTACTCATTTACTTGGTCTCTTCAATCGGCCAAGAAAATGAGTAAATTAGATCGTTTTTTAGTTTCGGATGGCTTACTCTCGGTATTTCCTCATCTATCGGGAATTTGCCTTGATAGACATCTCTCGGATCATCGCCCTATCCTACTTAGGGAAGTGATTTTTGATTATGGGCCTTCTCCTTTTCGGGTCTATCACTCTTGGCTCAATTTTCAAGATTTCGATAAAATGGTTTTGGAAACGTGGAATAACATTGATATTGATGATAGAAATAAGATGGTTCGTTTTAAGAAGAAATTGCAAATCCTTAAAAAGAAAATTCGGTTATGGGTTAATGATTATCGCAAAAAGCAATCTGGTCACCTCGAGGAGCTTCGTTCTAATCTGCGAGATATTGACAAAGAGTTAGATCAAGGGGGTACAAACGAAGTCATTCTCCAGAGACGGTTAGAGATTTTGAAAAACTTGCACGATATAAATTCTGCTAATGCACGTGATTATATGCAAAAGGCTAAGATTCAGTGGGCTATCGAGGGCGATGAAAATTCTAAGTTCTTTCATGGAATCATCAATCGTAAACGTGCGAATTTGGCCATTAAAGGTGTTATGGTGGATGGTGATTGGGTGGACGACCCATGTCGTGTTAAAGAAGAATTCCGTCTTCACTTTGCTAATCGGTTTCGAGCTCCAGTCGACACTAGGTATAAACTTAATTATACTTTTCCTAATAAGTTGCAACCTGATCAGATGGCCACTTTGGAGAGCCCGGTTTCCAGAGACGAAGTGCGTAATGCGGTGTGGGGCTGTGGTGAGAACAAATCGCCGGGCCCTGATGGGTTCTCGTTTGAATTTTTTCGCAAATTCTGGGATATCGTAGGTTCTGATTTTTTACACATAATCAAGTTAAACTACATTTAGACATCTAGCTCACTTCACTCCTATATCTTCACTTCTTCTTGCTAAACACTCCTTTTAGTGCCTTTCCAAATGACTTGAACCCTCTGCGCATCTCCTTGTGCATTTGTTGCGTTTGGTTGAGCAAGGTGGTTTGTCGTTCAAAGAGAGTTTCATCGGTTTGTTCGGAAGCGGAAGGCATATGGTAGTTTTGGTAGTTGAGTGGATTGAGGGAGTTAAGATAAGTGGTAGGAGATGGAGTACTTGCTCGAGAAGTTTCGACATCGTCATCATCATCATCATGTTGATGAGATGACGTGCCTTGATGATGAGAGGACGAAGAGGAGACGGAATGACGCGCCTTGCCACGATCACTTCGAGGTCGTCGAGTTTGTTTTAGGGCAAGAGGACGCATGACTCTCTTCAAAAGATGTTATGAGATTCATTAGTGAAGATAGATACGTTTCCATGATGTGTCGATAAAGACGAGTAAGAAACATGCCATACGGAAGATTTGCGGTTGGAGTATCTCTAGCACATTGGATTCTTTTGACGAAGAAATAAGCAAGATTGTATTGTTCCTCGGCAACAACACAATACAACATGTGAGCAAGACAAGCGGGGAGACGGTCCCGATGTCCTCCTAGTCCGAACACATTTTCTAGAATGAGTTCTTCCCATTGCTTCATGTCGGGGCTTAATTCTTTGGTGAGAATTTGATTTGGATTGAGAGAGACTGTTTGACTTTTGATAGTACTGTCTACCACGACACGTTCCAATTCAAGGAGTCGACGAATGTCATCGGGAGTAGGAGTAAGAGTTATGAATTCGTGTTGAATCAGAAAAAGAAGAACATAGATAGCCATATTCATACAGTTTTGTACCCGTGACTTGACTATAGAAGTCTAGAATGAATCTTGGTAACAATCGGTTTTCGTTGATTTGAAAAGAGAACAATTTGAAAGCGAATGTTAGTAAAAAGACGCTCAATATTGTTGGATTTGTAGTAGGCTTGATCAACAACACGGCTTTCGTGAATGTTGCGGTTTTCAATAGGTTTGTAGAATTGGGCAATAGTAGGGGAGATGCCGGGAATTTTGGATACTTTTGGGATGTAGGATTTAGTGAGAGATATATCGTGTAGTAAAGCCCCCTTTTTTTTTTTTAACGGCATTTTTTGTCACCTAAACAAGATATCAACAAAATAAAAATGTTACAAAAGAAAATAATAAAGAAAATAAAGTGAAGTTTTTGACAAATGTGGGACAAGGATTACTTCGACTATAAAAGTAAAAACCTAAGAAGTGATCCATATGTTCCGAATTTATTTTTTCTGACCTTAATCTGATGTGAAATAATATATATTCGTGTCATAATGTTGCACATCAAGCGCCGAAACCCAAACACTCCGCTTATCAATACAAAATTGTCCTAAGCTTGTTGAAAATTATGCGTTAAGTGTATATTTTGTTTGACAAGTATAAGTTTATTACTTTTGACTTGATAAGAGTTAAATAGTGTTTGTTTTGACTCAATACTATGTTTTTGAAATGTCAAGCCAAACTCCCCTTTATTTTATACCTTTTTTATAAAAAGATATATTCGAAAATTATATATGATTATAGTATCAAGAAAAATCCTAAAAAGAGAATAATATTTGAACATGGGTATTCGGGTGTTTATAACTTGTGTGCATCTCTTATCTTTCTCACGGAAATATCTTTGACTACTTTTCAATACGGTTTAGTTTGAGTGAATTTGTTGAGGTATTCGTTAGAAGGCATTTGATTAGAGCGTGAGGACACACAATCGTTTAGTTTGGGGAATTTTGATAAGTGTAGAATACACATATCTATTTATGCTTAAAATAACCCAATTAAATCCAAAACAAACCAAAAATGGCAAAAATATGCTTGTATTTGTGTTTTGTGTGTGCAGGTTAACATAAGTCATAAAAATCACACGATACAGTCAGAAATTCAAGCAAACTCGGACACGAGATTCAAAAGTACAAAAAAAGCCAAAGATCCAAATTCTTAGCTTAAATATCCTTTTAAAACAGCACCACGAGGACCAAATCTTGTAAATTTCCAAGTTTTAATAACTAGAAGATGGAAACCAAACAAAGAAAGGGACCTGAAATTGCCAAGAGGGCAAGTTCAAATGAATTTTACCCCGTCACTCAGTTGTAAAAAAAAGGCGGTAATTCCAGTCTCTGTTTCATCCTTCTTCCCCCATTTCAATCAACCCTCGACTTACATCAAGGGCAAAAAGAAATGAAAGGTTAAAAAGGACAATTCGTGGATTAAGTACACCTTTATTGGCAGTATGAAATGCATTCCCATTCCCCAGTTCTCTGATTGGTCCAATCCCAAGAAAGAATGCCACGTTATAATGGTGAAAGCACAAATTAATGTGGGTTTTTCTGATGCAAAAAATACCCACAAAGAGATGCACAAACCGTCACATCAATTAGAAATGACACGCTGGCAATCCTCAGGTGTCACATCTTATCAGTACGGCCACGATTGAAGCTCCAAATGATTGGAAAATGAATGGCAGAGATTGAAGGATCAGGTAGCAAGGAAAAAGGGCCTAGAAGCTTCAGCTTGACACTATAAATAGGCCTCATTCTCACACACACAGGGGATCCGTTTTTATTTTTAGTCTTCTTTTTACCAAGTTTTAAGTAATTTAGTCTAGCTTAAATTTGTAATTTGCTTAAATGTAATTTTCCTTTTTCAAGTAATGTAATCCAGCCTTCTTTAGTATTAATAAATTCATCTTTAGTGTTTAAAAATCCTCGTTTTCTAAGCTCTCATTTTAAGTCATAAGCTCTCTTTATAAGTCATATTGTCTCAATAAGCTAATAAGCTCATTTAAAGCTCTTTCAGTCTATAAGCTGAAATAGAGCTGTTTGAAGTCAGTATTAATCTTATCTAAACCTTAAATTAGTTTAAACTTACATGGATCTCATTGGATCTAAGCTTTTGGAAGGGATCTACTTTGGAATATATCCCAAGGACTTATACCTTAGCTTATTAATAAGCTAAGGAGCTTGTAGCTGCCTTAATTGGTACCTTTTGTTTAGCTAAAGGTTAAAGTAAGTTTCTCTTTTCATTCTTCTTCAATTTTAGTTTTAATTGTTTAATTTCGCTATTATATCGTATGGGGCTTATTTCTTATTCCTTTTGCGTTATTAACGTTTAAATATCTCTTTTATGCTTATTTATTATATGTCCTTCAATCTGTTTTTTGCTTAAGGTTATTATAAGGTTCGATTAGTTACTCATTTCTGTTCATAAAAATTATAAAATCCAAAAATAATTAGTTTTTAATTAGTTAAGATCTTAGAATTTACTATTTCATTTGTTTAATTCATGATTGCGAAGTTTGTTTTAAAGCTAGGTCATTTTATCTGGTATTTCAGTAATCTGTTTCATATAGATTTCTTTTAAAAAGCTTTTCTCAATCCTGTCAAAATGATAAAGGGGTGTTTGGTTTAGTGCAATCTCAAAATTGCACTAGCAGTACTAACCTCAGTTAGTACTGCTGAGCCTTTACACTACCAGTACTAACCATAAGTTAGTATTGTTAGCTTTAATCTCAGAAGGACTAAGTTTAGTTCTAGCTTATTTTAGTTTTCATAATTTAGCTTATTTCATTGCTTATCTTGTTTTCAAAAGTCAAATTGCATCAGCAGTACTTTCACTAGAAAGTATTGCGTGAATTTTTTACACTCAGCAGTACTAACCCAGTTATACTGCTGCGTGTCTTAGCTTTTTTAGATACGTAATTGTAGGATTTAGCTTATCAACATTCATAGGATTTAAGTTTTAATATAGCTTATTACATTATCATGTTGATTTTGCAATTTCTAGCTTATTTTCCTTTAGTTAATTTAGCTGTCAAAAGTCATAAAAAACCTGAAAAATCCAAAAACAGTACTTAGAATATTTAGGATTTAAACTTGTTAAATTAGCTTATAAGTCTAGATTTTATAGCTTATTTAGATGGATAATAAGTAGTTTAATAAGTCCTTAAAGTTTTAAAGTCTAGTTTAGCTTATTAAGTTTTCTACTTATTGGATTTAGGTACTTTGCTTATTTCCTAATATTGCGTGTTTCAGCTTAATTTCAGTAGTTTAAAAGTACTTCTAGCTCAGTTTTCTTTGCATTTTTAGATTAAGCACATCATAAGCTTTCTAGATCACTTTTCCTTTTTAGAATTAAGCTTAATTTGAGCATTTTATGGCTGTTTAAGTAGAACTAAGCTCAAAACCTCACTTTCTGTAATCAGTTTAGAAATAAGCTCTTCCTGAGCTTATTTGAGATTTTCAGCCCTAGTAGCTTTTATTAATTTTATTCCCCTTAGTTTCTTTTACAACTTTACTTCTTTGAGTTTTTCATAATAAGAACTTTTCAAATTTCACCTTAATTTCGGGACGTAGTTTTGTTGTCGGGGTAATTCTTAGGGTAGGAATGTAAACTTTTCAATTATTTGTTTACTAAGTCAAGCCCTACCGTTAGTTATAATTTTAACCCAGTTTAAACTTTTGCTTTTCGGCACTTTTATAGTCTTTAAGAATTTTATTTCTAGTTATTTAAGTTTTAATTGTTCCAACTTAAATTTTGTTTTTAATATTCTTTCAAAATCAAATATCTTCGCTACATTCAAATGCAGGACAGGATCCGAACTATAACGTGGTCATCAATTTCACTAGTCATTGGGGATATATGACCCGGTGATCATACTTGCCCGGTTAAATATACTATATTTATATTATAGTATTTATATTTTTGAAGTAAGTTTTACTCAAGGAAAACCTTGGATAATTTTCTTAATTACTCTTTTAAGATATTATATTTTATATATATTTTTACGTGTGTTAAAACTCCACATCAACTACTATCATTAAATTAATTTAGCCTAGATATTTCTTTTTTAAGCTTCTCATTTTCAAGCTTAAGGTCTTGACATAATTACATTCGTCATTACTCTTACTTTTTGCCTAACCTAGATAATTTATCTTTTATTCAAGTGCTTCAGTCTCTAATTCTATTTGAGCTTGTTTTAGAGTTTTATTTTTTAGCCATGACTTTAGTCCTAAAATTTACATCGGTCTACTATATTCACTATATAAGTCCAATGTCGTCTAGTGATATAGATACTCACAAAGTATTCCGGTTTCGGAAAGGTACCATCGTTGGAACGGCTTTAGCCATAAGAACACTTTTTCCGTCCCATTTGTCTTTCTCTCATCTTCGTCGCTAATCATCCAAAGCCTTCCAACAACGCTTTTTGATTTTGATTATCTTGATAGTTTTGACATTCCTCCAAGAGATGTATAATGGATCTCCACACTTACAAAACAGCATTTCTTTCGCCTTTGTGCCATTTTTTGTCGTCTTTATTTCTTTGGAATGGATTTTCTCTCTTCATGTGGGTGTCCTTACGAAGCGTCCTCGTTCTTTTGAAGAATTTCGCTTGAAGTACTCTTACGGACCATGGCGTATTCTTCATCTTCACGATCTGAGTTTGAGCTATCATCATCACGAGATCATCTAGCTTTCAGGCAATAGAACTACTGTTGTTCCTTTTGCTTGACGTTTTGCAAATCTTTCTTAATTACTTCTTCATAAACCTTTAAATTTCCAATGAGTTCGTCAAGTGATAGAGTTGTTAGATTCTTTGATATTGCAACTCGCCGTGACGTTTGCCGCCATTTAGGATTAATGCCGGAAAAAAATTTCCTTACACAATTCTTGCTAGAAAAACTTTCATCAAGTGCTTTTAGACTAGTAATAATAGTGTTAAATTTAGCAAATGCATTATCTATTGATTCCTCTTCCGGAATCATGAATTGTTCATATTGTTTGAACAAGAAGTTCTTTTTGTGTTACTTTGACTTGATTATTACCTTGATGAGTGATTAACAAAGTATCCCAAATTTCCTTTGCGGTTTGACACATAAAAATTCTTTCATATTCTTTACGTGGTAAAGCATTATAAATTACCATTTTGGCTTCATTATTTTTAGCAAGTTCTGTGTAGAGCGGGATCATGTTTGTTTTATGAAAAGGTACAATTTCATCCTTTTTAGTTTCGGGATTATTTTGAATAGGAGGAAAATCACCATCGGTAATAATATGCCAAAGATCTAGATCTTTTGACTTCACATAAGTTTTGAATCTATTTTTCCAATAAATAAATCCATCACTTTCAAATAGTGGTGGTCTTTGCATAGATTGCCCTTCTAAATATTTTTCCGATTCCATAGATCGATTCAAGTTTTAAAATACAATTTATTTTAAAAATCTTGTTTGACGTAGCTCTAATACCACTTGTGGAAAACTAGAAGGGGGGTTGAATAGTTTACCGCTTTTTAATTTAAGGTTTTAAGGTATTTGTAAAATTTAGATTCGACTTTTTTGAATTCAATGTTTGCAACAATATGAACAATTAAGTACATGGAAGTGGATAAGTAAGACAAGAGATATGATAAGAACGAATCATACCACAACGCGAGGATTATAATGGTTTTCGTAACGAAGCACCGCTCTCCCTACTCCACGCCCCGAGCGACCTAACCGAGAGTTTTCTTCACTATGTACAACAAACTTAGACTCCCTTATGCAGAATTACTATGTCACAACGTTGCTTACACCGATTTACGACACAAAGCTAAATGTCGAGTTCTAATCTTAGCTAGAACCAATCTATCACAACACAACTTCACGACTTGTTCACGACTTTACAACTTCATGACTTCTTCACACTTCTAGACTTCCTTCATAACGTCAACGACTGCACTTCCACCAACTACTTATATCACCACTATCTAACATTACTTGGTAAAGATCGACCCTGATCTAACTATACATAAAAGATCCGCCAAGATCTAGCTACTAGCAACACAAATACAAGATAAACAATTGGGTGATTTAGCAAGCTATGGTATGGATCAATAAGATTGTAGACATGCACACAAATGTGAATACTTTCTTCACTTGATGATGGAAGATTCTTTTCTTGCAACTTGAGGGAATTGAGCTGCGACACTTGGAATGGAAACAAAGCGTTTTTTAGGTGAGTAAAATGATCAAAGGATTTTAGTGAGATGTGTGGGCTGTTTTAGAACAGAAAGAATGAGTGCAAAAGGTGAGAAAATAGTGAGGAAAAGTCCAGTATTTATAGGACAAACTGGAGGAGCGTCAGTCTATGGGCACTCCCCTTAAATAGGTGGGCGTCCCTTAAAATTAAGGGGGCCGCGCCTAGTGATTTAAGGGGGCGCCCTAGACGGAGGGCTCCCCAGTTTGTCTTTGTGTAGGGGGGGAATTTTTCGTGGAACTTTATCTAAGCCTTTTTAGGGTTCCTAAAATTTGAATTTGCAAAATGTTGATTTTGAATAAAAAATTTCTTTTAATTTGTAGAAAATATTTTGGATAATGTTTATAAAAATGTTTTTACAGGACATTATAAAAGTGTGAGGTTGAATAAATAAGTTTTCTTTGATCATAAAATGCCTTAAGCATTTATTATTCGAAGCACCTCTTCGTTCCTACTCCACTCCCCGAGTACTCCACTCGAGATTTCACTATGTCAACAAGCTCCCTTTAGGCGGAGAAAATCGTTTACACGTCGCTTACTTTCTTTTCCGACACTAAGCTAGATGTCGAGTCCTAATCTTAGCTAGAACCAATATAAGACTTCACTAAGTCTTTACACACTCACAAGATATATATACCCTTGGATTGACACACAATCCAAATCACACCAATACACAATTTACACACTTGGATCTACACACAATCCAATTTACACAACAACACTAAATATATGTAATGAAGATTTGTGATCTTGAGGAGGAAGAGAGAGATCACTTGATAACAATTCGTATATAAAAGAATATGATTGTTTTTCTCTTGCACTTGATTAGAGGAAGAAGAAGAAGAAGAAGGGAGGAAGAAAGAATTAATTACTTGAAAACAAGATCAAGATATGTTAGTGAACAAGATATGTGTTTTAGAAAGAAAGGAAGAAGAGAAAATAACATATCAACATATCTGAAAAAATTCGTGGCAAGAGGTTGTGCTTTTCAGATGGGGTGACCCAGTATTTATAGGGACAAAAAAAATGACCGTTGCTGGTGGCGGTCTCGGCGGTCCCTTATATATAAGGGGGCCGCCAGGCCTAAAAGGGGGCCGCCACTAGACTCCGCTCCCTTTTTTGTCCTTTTGTGGTGAAGGTTGTATCTGTTATAGAACCTTCTATTTTAGGGGGAAAATTTGAATTTCAAATTTTATGTTTTTAATAAAACATTTCTTTTAATGAATAAATATTTTGTTTTTATATTTTTATAAAAACACATTTGTAGAAATGTAAGGTTTAAGAAAAATATTTTCTTGATCACTAATCATGTTTAATGATTTGTTTATCCATACCTTAAGTGATTAATCTTAGAAATAGAATTTTATGATTAGTAATTTATAAACGTTTAATTTTATCATAAACGTTTTCACATTTTGTTATTATCAAAACATTGAGAGGTCAAAAAATATAAATAACGTTTTTAGACATTATTTGTATTAACACTGTGTATATTTGAATTATTTTTAACTTCGTCTTATTGAAAATCAAAGATATTTTGCATAAAATAAGTAAAGGGGGAAATATCTGGTTTATAAGAACCAATTCAAACATATAAAATAAATTGTTTAGATTAATTCATGTCAGTTTCGAGCCATATGATTGTAATGATTAATCTCAGATTTTACGCAGTGTTTTACACAGGATATAACTAATAAAATTGTGTGCAGGAAATTCTTCCAGAAAAACGAATAAGAAATCTTCACAGTGGCTGGATACGATGTCAGGATTTATCCTGACGGTGTCACGCCCCCAGCCATGTGAAAATTTGAAAATTTTCAACTATTTTTAAAAAATAAATTGCTCAATATCTAAAATTTGTAATTTTCTTATAAACCTGCAGAAACCGATGATTACATTATCATTTTCATCCTATCTTTACTGCTTTCATAGAGTCAACCCTAAAGTTTCGTTGTATATATCATTATTCTGCCAATTTTACGCTTGGTGTAGTTGTCTTTGTCTTTGATTTACAGGTTATATTTGAAGAGAAGAAGCTTGGAAGTTCTTAGGAAGTTTCATTGGACGATTCTTGGAGGATGATTTAACTAGTTATCGCATGTTTCTTCTCCATTATTGAGCAAACCAGTGGAGTACTAGTTTCTTTTACTTGTTTTTTTCACTTTATTCGTTTTATGGGTACTTCTAAAGAACATTGGGGACAATGTTCAACTTAAGTGTATGGGGAAATAAGCTTTAGAAACTATTCCTTTAATTGTCATTTGCTTTGTTCCTTAAAATGATGGGTAATATATCGAAACATAGCATAAAAGGTAATTTTAACCAAAATTTTAAAAAAAATTCTAACACATAACGATGAAAACCGAGTATTAATAGGGTCTCATGTATAGAAATTTATATGACTAGCACAAAAATCCTCAAAATTCCACCCCAATAATGTGAGGTTCGCCTTTAGATCTATAGGAATTCGGGTATCCATTTTTGATACCCAAGATAGTTTATACCTTTAGCTTGTTCGAGTTAAGGTTCAAATGCAGTCATATGTGTCTATTCTGTCATTACGGACGTATACGTATGGTCTTTGTCGCCTTTTTTAGAGCATTGATATCGGTATTAAATTATATGAGTGTACCGATAGTGTATTAAATTCTAGAACTTGTTTTTGTGGTGTATCCTGAGACCGCTTAATGAATATTAGGATTTGCTAGAAAAGAGGCACTAGGATTACCCGTGTTTTAAACCCGTAATTGTTATTATGGTCACATCGACTATATAACTATCCCACACCCGTGCTACGCACTCATTTATATGCAAGACTCCCCTAGTACACCCCTTCGAGCCTATCCATTTTATGGTTCTCGTAATTTTCTTGTTAAGCCAGACTATTAATGAAGAGCATTTTTAACCCTTGAACTAATTGTTACACCCAAATCGCCTTAGCCTACCTTCTATGTACTCGCTTTTAGTATATTATTGTTTTAACCCAAGTTAATTATTAAGTATATGGTTGTTAAGTTCTTATCCTTGTAAATATAGTTTTGGAACGATTAGGATTCATGGTAGTATTTATCTTATGAAGAATTGGGGAAGAAGTAATTTATTACCCCCAATAGAGATCGATAAGCTCCATGTTATTTTGATTCTACTCAAATCGGGTCATAGATTAGTTTATTTATCGAGTATGTAAAAGTTCAAGTGTAGGGGTATATCTATAAACCCTATTTGATGTATTACTCTATATGTTTAAGCAATGACCGGGCAAAAGTGTACCAAAAAAAAGAGAAAAAGAAAGAAAAAAAATCAAAAAAATATATATAAGAAAAAAAGTAAAAAAAATGTACGGACTGCCATTTACTTGTGTTTGTGTTTATCATAAAGTCAAGAAAAGAAAAAGAAAGAGATTGATGCAGAGTTGTGTGTAGAGTTTGTCCGAGTCTTTGGCTTAGCAACCCAACCAGCATATATTCGTATAATTAGCTAACCCTTTCACCCCAAATTCACCCAATAGTCACTCCCCAAATGTATCCTATCCATTTCCATTTCCATTAATGTTATCTTACACCTACACCCCACAACCCTTTAAAAGACCTCTTTGATAATAATGATTAATACTTGCGCCTAGCTGTGGAGGTTTGATCCTTTACCAAGCCTATGGTAATTTATATGCTATGACAGGTAATGAGTGTTAATTTTCAGTTTCCCATAATTGTTATAATTTATTATACACCCAATAGAAAGACAGAATCTCAAACACTTATGTGAGGTGCTAGTATATACTTTTTGTGCTTTTAATTACGAGGTCTAGAAGGTTGTGTCGTAAACTGCTTTTAAAGAATAGGTTAAATGCCCCCAATTTTGCTATTGTCTAGGTAGAAAAGTCCATTTGCTTGAGGATAAGCAAATCCCAAGTGTAGATGTATTTGATGAGGTGTCATTTTATACACTATTTTGAGGTCATTTAGCCTCTTAAATCATGCAAATATGCCCAGATTATGTACTTAATCGTTTGTTTTTATCCTTTTAGCTCTTGGATGGCATTTGAAGGAAATACACATGACTTGGGCTCATTTGGAGAAGAAACAGACAAGACTACAACTCTACACCATATATCTTGAAGAATTGTGCATAGAGAGCGTGGAGACGGCATCGCGATTACTAAGCGACGGTGTCAGGATTTTCAAGGTGACGTCGTTATGGATTTGACGATGGCGTCAAGACGTAGCCGACTTAAAGCGGATTTAGAAGATTCTACTTAGCGACGGTGTCACGATTACAATACGACACCGTCGCAACACTTTCTTATATACACAAAACCGATTTTAGGGTTTTTAGTGTGTAACTTTTGGGAGACGAACCCTAACTTTTATAGTCGAGTTTGGCAGCTTTTTAGGCCGTCTTTAGGGCCTCAAAAACCTATTGTAACAATCTTTAATCCATGTTTTAATCAAGTAAAGTTCATTTATCCCTTTAACTCTATTATATCAAGAGGGGAGGCGTCTAAGGTGACAGCATCCATTTTTCATAGATAGTCATCCAATTAGATTCTAGAACACATAGAAGTGTTTTAGTAGTAGTAGTAGTTTAGTTTCTTTATGTTCAATAAAGAAAACTCCTATTAGTAACATATTGGTTTCTTGTTCTTATTATATACCGTCTGGCTTATCAATCATTGTTATAATACCCTAAGTTAGTCCAGATCTTGGATTCTACAGTTGACTTGTAAAAAACAAAAAAAAAAAAAAAAAAAAAAAAAAGGATCACAGCCCTAGATAGATCTTTAAAGCTGTGATGATAAAGATACTAATGTTAATCAAAAGTAACTCTGTGAATAGACTCCTAAACATCTATTGTTCACACGGTGGGAAAATAAACAATATGCTAAAGAAGAATTACTAAAATAATAACTTTGATCCACATAATATCTTTTCTATAATTTGAAACGTTTTCTTGATCATTCAAATCCCCTTTCAAACCTAAACCGTGTGGTTTCATTTATAGATATGAAACCCTAAACTAATTCTCCTAGAATTACGATTCCATGAGTCTATCTACTACTTCTCATGCCTATCCATAGTTTAAACGAACTAAACTTATCCTGGAGTAATTACTTTACTCTACCAGGACTAATATCATAAGCAGCAGGAACTACATACCCGCTAGTAGCAACTATTACACTATCAGTAGCAATTACTCTACCAGTAGGAACTACATACCTACCAGTAGGAACTAATAAATACAAATATTCCTAACAATCCTCCCCTAAACTGGATTTTGACATAGTTAATGTCCAGTTTCTAGATAGATCTTTACGTGTAAGCTTGAGGATTGAAACAGCAGCAAAATAACTTGAACTTGAGCACTCCAGCAGCAACAATGAATTCCATAGCATGAACTCAGAATCTCCACAGCAGCATAAGAGTCATCAATTCAGGTTATAACTATTCTCATCACTTTCCATGGTGTGTTAACTCCTGGAAGAGGTGAATCATAGAAAATAAATGGATTTGATGAAGCCTTTACCAAGTAGCCATTTACTCTTGGGCTAGCCAATCTATAGGGTCCTAGAAAAAGGAATGCCATGGAAGATTGGAACCATTTTCAACCACTTCAAACTTTAATCATAGTGGGTTGAATACTATATGACTTTGGGCAAGTCATCACAGCCAAAAACGGATTTGATTTGTCTTTACCTGGAGCCGTTTGCTCAGGACTAGCCACTTTTCATTTCAAGAATATGGCAAGTGATAACCATCCAGTTTTGGGTAACCTGGCAACCATCAACGGATTTTATAAGCCTTTACCACATAGCCGTTTGCTTGTGGGCTAGACAATCCTTGGGACCCAGAAAGGGTTATTCCCATGGTGGACTGTAAACCATCTCAACTAATTGGTACATGAAACATAGGTCAGTTGAGAGACCCTATGGTTTGAAGCAAACCATTACAGCTATATCAATTCATTCTAGTCTAAGACCTGGGAATTGAAACCAAATCTCAATTAATTCTAGCCCTAAGGCCTGGGAATTGATACCCATAATGATGTTGCACCCCAAAAGAGAAACTTTGAAATCAAGATGCCATAAAACCATTTTGCACCAAAATATTTTATCACATGAAAACCAAATTTTGATCCAAAAAGGATTTAAGCTCAGTAGCCAACCAAAAACCTCAAAAACTCCAAAAACCATCCAAAGTGACCTGCAATAAACAAAACTATACATACCAAAAGCAATAAAAATATATACAAGGCAGTAACAAGATACCAGACTCAATCAGAAGGAACACAAGAAGCAAGCTGATTCTTGATGAACTTAATCAGTTGCACAGCATACGTCATGTCATTCCCGACACCATCTACCTCCACTTCCAACTTATGCTTCAGCATCTTCTTCATGAGTGAAGCAGAGAGAGGATATGGTGTATCTGCAAACATATATAAGATCTTGCCAGAAAACGTTTCTAGCACATGAACACCAGAAAACGGAAACAATTTCCAGCTGTGGATAACCCATTCTTGTTGATCATTCCAAACATCAGCACTTGAACCATCAGAAGTAGACTCAAACAAAACATGCAGATCTCCCCACAAAATCAATCCATTACCAGCTAGAGGGTTGACTTCATAATGCTTAACAACCATTCCATATAACTTGGATAGATCCTGTCTATCAAGCAAGTGCAAAATCTCTCTAAGATGAGTAAAATATTTAGAAGTCTTATCAGTGAAGTATAGAGCATTCACATCACCCAAGCCAGTAGGAATAACTTCCCATGCAGCAAATATATGCCAAAACAAAGGGTCGGTATCATTATCAGAAGCATCAGAGACATCATCAGAAAGCACGGTAATAAAGGATGTATTAGGAGCATTCAAATCCACTTTAGAAGAGGGCATCTTCCGTGGTGCTAAAGACTTCCTCCTGGTGCTATATGTCTTGATATCAGCATCAAAGGATTGACTTCTTGTCCTAGGTCTAGAGGACCTAGAAACAGGTGTAGCACAAGGTGGTATAGGAGCAACAGTTGGATCAACAAATGTAGCAACAGATGGAACATCAGGGTGTGATGAAGCATTGGATGGAGCACCAGTAGATGGTTTGGGTAGAGAAACAGGTGTAACCTCAGGTGAATGTAGAGGAGTATCAACAAATGGTGAAGGGTTAGATGGAACACCCGCAGTTGATGGATTTGATGCAGGAGGAACAGAAGTGTTTTGAGCTTCATTGGATTTTGACTTCTTGAAAGTAGGCTGGTCCAAATCTGCACCAGGTCTTTTAATAGACCTCCTGAGTATCTTAGTTTGTAGATTTTCAACAGCATGTCGAATCTTGTTAAACTCCTCCTGAAGTGTGGCATCAGTAAAAGACTTGACATGTTTCAAAGTCTATCCAGTAGAATAAATGACAGAACTCTGATTCTTGACATAAGTTCTCATAAAGTTTTTCTGCTGTGCATATGTCATAGGTTTATGTTGTCCCAAATTCTAGATCGAATTATACAAGTTGCAAAGTAAATTGAATAAGTATATTGTCTAATTGTCTAACCATTACAAATTAGTATTACATACATATATATATGTTGTGAATCGGTGCCAATGAACCGATGTGTCCCTTCTCCTTTTTCCTAACCGAAATAACTACCATGTATAACTACTTTTCGGTTATTAAGTTTCTAACTAACATATTTGGTCTTTCGTGTATTAATATTTACATATGAAGCAATGAGTAAGATTATGCGTTCACATTCTCCTCCTTAATCTTGATCGTTGCTTCGTCCTAAATCTTGAACTCCGAGCATTTGTCGCATAGTCACGAACTTCA
>BQNB010114073.1:0-21821 GCA_026074375.1 Tanacetum coccineum
TGATGGGCCAGGAAAGCCCAATAGTATAATTATGAAGACTGTGAAGACCAAATGGGCCCTCAATCAATTACAACAGCCCATGGGGGTTCAAACTAAGACGTCTTTGCTTCTAGGGATTTGGTGTGTCGTGATATCTCACTTGGAAGAAAGGTCTAGGTGAGGGTTCAAACTAAGACACCAATCCTTAGCCATTTTAGGAAGAAGGTGTTGATGTGATTTCCCACTACGCTAGCAACGGGGTGGGTTTTCAAACTAAGAACATCGGTCGTTGGTCGTGATATCCTACTCCGTTAACCACGAGGTAGGGGTTCAAACTAAGCAACGCATTCCTAAGCTTTAAAGAACTTATGATTATGATGTTAAAAATGTTGCAAAAAGTTCTAAAGTTTAAATCTCGAAATCAAGTTACAAGGTCTTAATAAGTTGTTGCTTTGAGTCATGATTCATCTTGAATTATGACTATGAAAATAAGTTGGTCTATGGTTAAATTAAAATGAGTACACACATTCAATCATATATCCATGTTGGGAGTTGAAAATTCACAAGTCATAAGTATGAGGGCTTAACATATAAACTTATATCGACAATGATCTTGTTTAATTGCTTAGCTTGGAACTTGTGAAAAATCGAGGACGATGAATTTATCCGTCAGGACATCCGTAGATCACTCTACGGGCGCTTCTCATTCTATGATCCCAGTATTAATAAATAAAGAAAGTCAAACTTGTTAAAAAATGAGAAAATCCAAAAATATTAGTTGTAGTTAGTGTAAATTCAGAAAATGGTGAAAACGGGGCTTACATGTTTACTTCATAACATTGCGTGAGGACACACAATACCTTAGTTTGGGGGATTTGATAAGTGCTTAATTACACATATCTTTTACCTCTAAAAACGAGCTTAAATGACCAAAAACAGACAAAAAATGCCAAATATATGCTTGTTTTGCTAATTATGTTGTGCAGGAACGGATATCTCACAAAAAGACGAAAAACCAATCAAAAAGCAACAAAACAGGACACGGGATGGAAAAGTGTGTAAAGACGAAGCCAAATCAAAGTAAAGTCTACTCCGAGAAGAAAATATTGAAGAAACAGCAGTCAAACCTAAGCCAAACTGAAGAATACTATTAATGCAATCCTAACCCATCTGATGGGGGCCGGGAAAGCCCATAGTAAATATTTATGAAGACTGTGAAGACCAAATGGGCCCTCAATCAATTACAACAGCCCATTTGTGTGCAATTGACAAAGACTGTGAAGACTTTGAAGGCCCAATCCTAGCCCAGTTACAGCCAATCTCAGCCATTGTACAAACAAAACCCACTTCATAACCTTATTGGGCTTGAAAAAGCCCAATAACCAAACCTGTACCTTATTGGGCCTTAAAAAGCCCAATAACATAAGCCTAAGCCTTATTGGGCCCAGACACACTCAATTGGGCCCAATACAAGCCCAATGGGCCCAACACAAAACCCAAGCCCAACAAAAGCCCACAATCCTTTTTATAAAACATAAGGACCAAAAATGTAAATTTTAAAACCTTGTTTTATAATTAAAAATGAAAAAATAAAGAAAAGGGGCCAAAAATGCCAAGTTTTAAAAGTTGTTTTATAAGAAAAATAGAAAAATAAAACACAAGGACTGATTTTGCAATTTACCCTAACCTTCTTTATTTCTTTTAGTTAAAACAGCAGGGACCATTTTTGTAATTAACCAAAACCTCTTTAACTCTTTTAGTTATAAAAACAACAAGGACTAAAGTGGTCACTTTCCAAACTCTCTTTATAACTGAATTTTGGGTTTAAAAGAGATGAAAAGAGAAGAAAAGAAGAGGGGCTAGTGTTGCACCATCTCCAAACAAACCTTTTAAACCTGCTAACCACCCCTGTACACTCCCCGTACCCGCCAAAACCAAAACCAGCCATTTCCCACGGTTTTTCTTCCCAAACCACCTCCCACGTACACTCACAGCTCACTCTCACCCCTTCCCACAACCCTTTTCCCCTATAACCCTCTCCCCTGCCAAAATCACACAACCCGAGCACCCCCATGAATGGTGAGATGAAGAGAAGACAAAACAAAGGGCTAGGATTGATTGGGAGGCTTTGTACTCCCACAACCAGCACAAACCAAGACCAAAGAAAGGCAAAGGACCTCTATAAAAGGGAGAAGACCAAGCCGAAGCAAACACACCATTTTTTTATCTTGTTTTTACTTTCCTTAGTGTAAGATTTAATTAAGATTGCTTTTAATTTGTTGTATTCAGTTATTTTCTAAGTTTTTGTTGTAATACTTGCAGTTTAATAAAAGTTAAGAGTTTTTTGAGAAAATTGCTATTGTCAAAATTCAAACTATCATTTAAGCTGTTTAATTCTGTTTAACTTGTTTAAACATGTGTTAAAAGTGATTAGAGTTCACTTGTACACCCTTCTCTTAGCCTTATTTCACCAAAAATCAGCCAAAACTCCACTTTTACTCTCAAGTTAGATACTGGTAGTTTATCTGGTGGTTATGTTGTTAGTACGTTGTGTTTCTTTGTGTTAATTTAGCTTTAATTTCATGTTAATTTGATATTTAGATTTAGATTAGCTTATTTGTGCTTAGTGTAAAGTTTTTTTTAGTAGTTTTTCATTTCCAGCTTATGTTTATTGTTTAAATTTTATGTGCATTTACTTTCAGTTTTAATTCCCAATCATTCCCTGTGACATTCAAGCACCAATCATCAATCGTCTTTCGATAATCCATTCCAGCCTCGTTGGGACATAACGACCCGGGAACACTCTATACTGTTTCCGGTTTTCTTGGTCTCGCGCGTTTTCGTCCCTTGTTGTGTATTTATACATATTTGTATTTGTTTACATATTTGAGGGGTGAGCTCGCGCGTAGTCAGCTATCGTTCGGACAATTATCTCGGACCACCAAGGTTTAATGTGAATCAAAATCAAAACCAAAGCAATCAAAATCAAAACAACCAGGTTCAGCCTTATCAAAACCGAAATCAAGGAACAACAAGTAAACAATCAGGGTAGAATTTAGTTTTTTCCAATGTGCTACTCATATCAAAATCAGGTTTCAAAATATCAAGCCCCTATTACCAAACCTAGGTTGCTTTTACCGCAGAATTAACAACTACATCAGGTTTACGAAACAAGATCATTCAATGCAAACTAAATTGAACAACCACTTCAATTCAAGGCTTGAAGTATGTAGGTAACTTTATCAAAATGTATACCGCTTCTCCATCGGGATCTCTCCTCAGCAACAACGTTGCTAACCCAAAAAGGTGAATTTAAAGCATTACCATTCGACAGTGGTCTTGTTCTTGTATGAATTCAGTTCATATGCCTCCTCCATTATTAATCGGAGGAGGATGTACATGTAGAGGAGACTTTCACGGACCCGGGGAACATGGTGATTTACAATAAGGTCCCACCTCCTCTAGTCCAAAAGGCTAAACAAAGAAATTTTGTGATTCATCAAAGGGATCCTCGTCACCCGAATATCCCTTATCCGTCAAGAATGAAAAGATAAAGTCCAAATCCATAAATTTTGGCAAATGTTTAAACAACTTCACATCAACATCTCTCTGCCGATTGCATTGATTTTAATCCCGGAAATATCAAAAGATGCTTAAGCCTTCCTTTCCAATAAGGAGACAAAAAGGGGCTTATAGAATTGGCACAAATACACCCGTTTACTGAAAATTTGCTCAGCGGTTATCCTAAAGATGGCTTCTCGAAAAGGATAGTGACACTGGAAATTTCTCATTTAGTGTGGTTTTAGCTGGGAGCTCAAGTGCAAAGCCTTAGCGATCATGGTGGCTCGCATCAATTGATGACTCATCGTGTTTAGAAAAGAGTTAGGATTCCAAGTTATACACCCAAATAAGTCTTGAACTTGCTAACTGTGATATTTGCACTCCGAAAGGAATTGCAAGAGATGTCTTTGTTCTGGTTGGAAAGTTTACATTCCCCGCTGATTTTGTCATTGTTGATTATGAAAGCGATCCACGTGTCCCCCTCATTTTGGGAAGACCATTCTTATGGACCGCTCGTGCTTTGATTGACGTTCATGGGGAAGAAATGATTCTCTGTGACGGTAATGAAAGACAGGCTATTCAAACGAACCTCATCAAGAATCAATCAACATAATTGATGTCTACAATGTTTCACATGAGGAAATTCGTGAAGATTTGTTTGCAACAAATCATCCAAGTGGCAATCCCACTTCTTCTCTCACTTCTCATACCAACTTAGCTTCATTGGAAGTTAATGATGATATCTTTGATCCAGAGGAAGACTGTAGAATCCAAGATTAGGACTCAACTAGGGTAATATAACAATGATTGATAATCACAGCGGAATATAAAGAACAAGAACACAATCATATTACTAATAAGGTTTTCTTTATTAAACACAATAAAGAACTAACTACTACTACTACACTACACACGCTCTATGCGTTTCTCAGACTCTCATTGGAGAAGTCTGCTATGAATGGTTGGGATGTACATAGACGCCCTATCCTTTTTATTAGTAGTGGCATTGGTTACAATCCCAGCTTACTAACAAAGCGAATATTCCATATTTGGTCTTATTGTTTCTTCTTTCTTATTTCGATCTAATAGGTTTTGTAATCTTCAAATCGGTTACATCCAAACATCTTCCCAATTGATATTCAAAACAACCTGGCATGAAGAAACAATGCTTAAAACACAGTATCTACAATATAAGTGCCACAACTCATGATCTTCTTCCCCTTTTTGTAATCATCCAATAGGGGTCTTGTGCAACTCAGAAATGCTTCCCCTTAAGTGATGCATGTAGATGGGTAAAGTATATATAAACAATAAGCGTTCCCTTAAAATTATACTTACCATTCATGTTATTCTTGGAGCTTTAATTGGCTTGAAATAGTAGGTATCAATGAAACATCCAAGTGCAATAACATCCTCCTCTCTTATGTAACTGTTGCCTCAGCCGACGATCTACCTCAATCCTTTATTGCATCTCACAAAAAAAGGTAAACTTGTCACATAATTAATTAAGAAGCTAATGCATCCAAGCGTCTTCAATACCTTTTTCTGACTCAGTGCGTAAGACATATATGTTTATTACACCTCGGTTAGATATTCGTCGCACATCTCAGTTAAATCTCACCAAAACCGCCATTGATCCATCTCAGATTTCAAATGATAAAAATAATATATGTCTCACATTATTAAATTTTTTTTGTTATGCAATAATCAGTTTGAAAACACCAAACAAAACAATAAGATGTAACCAATGCCATACCTCACATCCGTCCAAATCCCATGGCGTCTAGAGGACCTATATTACTGCAGCAATAACAATTAGTATCGGACAAGGCAAGCAGAAGAAAACCATTTAGCGACCAGTAGTTAGGAACCATATAAAAAGCCTATCAGCAGGAATGATATAACCAGTAGTAACTCATAACCACCAGTATGAATCAGAATATACACCTGTTAGGAAACCGTATTAAAGCACCAGAAGGGAAAAAATCGTAACGACCATAGTAGCGAGAAGACAAACAGTAGGAATTAATAAGTAAACATAGCAGCAATCGAAAACATACATCAGACTATAGAAAACGTGACCAGACGTGCATGAGTGCAGACAATTATACACGAAGTCCCACAAAACTTATCACAATACTTTTGTTCAATATCCAATACGATCAAAAGGAGCTGGTTGGCCTATTTACTTCATTTATCATTGCAGCCCAAAATGTCCTCCAGAAGTTACGAATAAAAAACAATACACATTATGACTTTCCACAATTCACTCCATAAAGTCAGGAAGTAGGTTTGCTAAATCTTGATAAAACCAAAAATCTCCCTCCGTATCATGATAATCAATCGAGTGGCAATCCCATTCCGATTTCGAAACCCGAGACCAAGTCTTCTTCTTCTTCCCCCACACTTATCTCCCTCAAAAGAAAGTGACGGTTAATTTGGGAAGAATTCGAGCTTATCTCGCAAGAGATTCATTTCACCAGGAAATCTTAATCCCTCATCATCTTCGCCTCTTTTTATAATTCTTTAATGGCTGTACAAACTCCATCTTCAACTAGTCTCTAATATTTGAGACTAGCAATATTTTCTTGAGGAGTATTCGCGATGAACTCGCTAATATCACATTTCACAGGCAAATGATGATCTTCCCTTTGATAGCCAAATCGGATTTTTGAATTAGAGTATTGTTAACTTGATCCTATCAAGATATGGATTTATTCTCGAAGTTCGATGATGAAAATTTCTTGATGACAACTTATTGATACATCTCGAGGAGTTCGTCCGATGAACTCGCTTCCTAGTGAATCATTTTACCAGGGAAATGATGATATGACTCCCAGGAAGACGTTATAAAGAAAGTGAAATTGTTTGTTAATCAAATCTCATTAGCAAACTATTCTCTCGATAACGATCCTGTTGTCACCATTCTTGAGTGTTTCTCGATGAACATGCTCTCGATTATTCATCCCCGCTATTATGGGATGATTATGAAGATGAACCTTTTGATCATGAGATCGTTAATGATGATACTTATGATGATCCATTTGACTTCAAGGAAGAGAAAATCAAAGATTCTAAAATCTTGATTGATGAACTTGATCTTCCTGAATCAAATAATGTCCTTCCTTTTCTTGAATGTGACTCAGTTTTTATGCAGGATTTTCTGAGGTTGATGCTCTGATCTTCAAACCAACAAACGAGGTCAAGGTATTTAATACCGGTGTATACTCATTTCATGAGAACCTCTTTGAAGGTCACCCAACTTTGTAACACCAGAAAAGAATGTAAAGATGGAACATAATGCTCTTAATTCTTGAGGATTTTACCTCCTCTTTATGAAACTTCCGTTCCACAAAGAGTTCCCCAGGATAGGAGCTTTACTCTCGTTTTCATTTAAAAATGAGGAAAAAGTCTACAACCCTGGGATTCTAACTTCTAAAAGAGTTCATACCTCTCTCTTCTCCGGAAACTATATCACTCGGGCATAAAGCTTTCAATGTTTACAAAATTCTTGAAAGCCGTCGAAGATTTTTCCTTGCTCTGTACAGGAGGACATCGAGTCTTGGATTGTCCTGTGTTTTACTTTTACCCCCTTGTACATGCTCAAGTATGGGGATGAGTTCATCTAAGTCGACCTTATAACAAGCGCTTCGTGGGAGGCACCCCATGCTTATCCTAGTATTATCATAGTAGTAGTAGTATGGTAGTAAAAAATAAGTGTTTTTTTTGTTGTGAGAAGGCTCGCCTCTTTCCTTTTCCATGTTTTGTGCTTTGTGTTGTATTGTCCAGGATGTCCCGAATTTTTGAAGCCTCTCGTGCTCGCGGTTTTGTCCTTCGATCATACGAGCTTCAAATCCTCAGCTTCATTTCAGAATCTGATATCCTAATATTATCGACTAACGTTTATCTTTAAATATACCTAATAAACGGCTTAGGATTTACGTAGAGACCCTTCGTAAAACATTGAGGACAATGTTTAAGTCTATTATGGGGGGGGGGGAATCTTCGATTTGATTATGTAACATTTTGTATTTTCAAGTCATTTACGACGTCATAGATTTTCATCTATTTATTTTTTTTCTCGTTACGCGTTCGTTTTAAAATTTTAATAGTTATGTTAAAATGCGTAAGTTAATAATTATCGTTTTGCGTAATAGGAACCAAACGAATTAAAGTTTTGTCAAGCAAGCTATATTTTTTTTTATGAAAGTAATATTAACTTTTTATATTTTAATTTTATTGGTTGCGTAAGACGTTTAGTTTTCGCAATTTTAAATACGTTTAAGCATACCAGAAATCACTTATTACATTTTTAAAACCCTAGATTTTATTGTTATTTATTCTAAAAATCTTGTAGATATTTCTTAACCTTTACCCTAGTTAGATTTAATAGAGTTCCTTGAACCTAGTTAAACCCCCTATAATATACCCTAACTAGATACAATCATTTAACTTACTATTTTCTTGTCAAATTTCATCACAAATCCTCCCCTCCTCCCCTCTTGGCTACGGGCAACACCCCAAAACACAACCAAATCCCATTCAAATTTTATATAACACATTTACATTACTTACCGAACATCATATCTATGATGTACCTTAGAAGATTTGAAGGCTTGGTTAATCCATTACAAGTGTTAGCCTAGAAAAATACATAGTTAGTTGGTTTAGGGAAATCAAGGTTCTTGCAAAGCTTGGGTTTACAATCTTAACAAGGGTTTAGATTGTGTCTGTGGTATCATTATTTCATCAACTCTAAGGTTATTCTAAAAAACCTTTATTGTCTTTTACATTCATCATTTTATGCATATATATGTCTATTGTAGTTAATCACCATATAGGAAATTCTTTACTTGTATATTTTATAATTTTGGATAATCTTTGGATTAATATATATAAGGCCCTCGGAGTATAAGACATAAGTATTAAGTGTTCTATTTGATTTGTAACAATGTGGTAATGCTATAATAGTCCTAAAACAAGTTATTAAACACATTTTGAGAAAAAATATCTAAAAGGGCTGTTTGGAGTTTAAATTTAATTTATATTTTATGATTTTATATAAATATTATGTCAAACAGGTTCGTGGGGTCATAAAGAACTCGAAAAAACGATTAATAAGAAAGCAGATACGCTAGTTAGTGTTTACGATATTTAATTCTTTTATAAAACTATTTATTATAAAAGTTACTACTTCATGGCAGATAATTATACTTTGAAAAACATCAATAATATGATAAAACTTTCAATTACAAGAAGTTCTCGAAAGAATTCGCTAAAAACAGTGCTATAACTAATAAGATACGACATGTTACGGGGTTTTACGACTATTAAACTTTATAAATAAATATGTGAACTGATGTGAACAGTAAAAGTAATTGTTCAAGTTGGACTCACAACCTAAAAATGTCCTTATTTTGATACATCGTCTTTAGTACGAGACGTGGCCGCAAGGGAAACATAAAATCGGACTTGAATCGTGCATTTTACGCCGTTTTTATTAAAGCGTTTATTTATAAACGTTTTTACTTTATAAATATAATTTCGCTTAAAAACGATTAGATGGGAGTAGCTATATAGATTATTATATGTTATTAGTTATCAAAGTTGCTTTATTAATAGGGAATTCCATAATGTAAGCATCTTCGGATGGGCGTATCGTAGATTGTTGGATTTTACGTATTTAAGTATCCTAACGATCCTGTACGTCATGTCATGACCTCTTAATTATGATTAGCCCGTATGATAGTCTTGTATAGTTAACTATATTAGGGATTGTTATCATAGTTGTTAAGTCAAAGTACTTGAGTAATGGATTACGACGTATATTTTACTTAGGTTGGCTTTCGGAGATTTCCGTGTTACTGTTTTTGCCATGTACCGATATTTTGATTCACTTCTTATAAGGTGAGTTCATAGACCATTTCTATCTATTGTTTTACAAACTTACGGGGTGGAATTTACATGCTTGTTTTATACGGACACCAAGTGTTTTCAGTTTTTTGTTTCAAAGTGTATGCTTTCCACATTACTACAGTTTATTAATGGCTAAGGTTACATATTGCGTGAGTCCTTATTTATCATGTGCCGTTAATTGTAATTGTACGTGAGCGCTTGTGTTGTGGCCTGTGTTCAAGAAGGGGAACTGACAATCCCCACCATTACTTAGGTACTAGGTTTGATCATGGTGCATTTAACATTGATGAGGGACAAGTGAGGTTGTTGGCAGCATCCTATATTCTAGTTGGGGCCAAACATTAGTTAAGGCTTCGAGGTCATGGCTTAGGTGCAATTAATTACTTTTTTTGATACTGAACATGTTTCATGTCTACTAGTACCTAAATCTTGTGGTCGCTCTTTTACTTATAAACCTATGGATTCACTTCACCTTTGTGTTGACTTTTAGCTTGTTTAATGTCACGCGGTCCTAAGATTATAAGCTTGGATGGGAGCCGTGTGGCTATTATGGAAGATGGATTCTGTGTTTTAATTTAAAATTCGATGCACTTTTATCTAGAACTTATGTCGTTCTTTTGGGATTAATAAAATCTTTAGTTTAAAGAAACTATGTAGTATGTCTATGACTTTTTTTTCAAACATATGGGACCTAATGTAGAACTTGATTTTGTTATTATGCATCGAAATGTCTTGTTTAATACCGTCCTTTAAGGTCGTTTCTATTCCTTGATTGTGTGTACTTTGACGTAGAACCCCTAAGGTTACCATTTTCGCTGCATATCAGATTTTTGGGGGTGTTACAGATTGGTACCAGAGGCCAAGGTTTAAAGGGAACTGGGGTCATTTCAAAACTAGTTTATAACACAAATTTAAAGATATTTCTTACTTTCATTTTCAAAATTAAATAATCCTGATCGCTGATCCGATATACCGGCGCGTGCATTCCCTGATCCTTACTTGATCTTTTGGTTATCATTATAGGGTATTATATAGTTTCTACATATATTACTTGGTTAATTTGAATCCCTTTATGTCTATCTTCTAGTGTATTATAGTCATTCATTATCGGGTCGGTATATAAAAATATTGGACCCATTCGATTAATTCATGATTATTATAATATTCTTTTGTTTTCTCGGTTAGGTACCAACATATTTTACTGAGGATGTACCTTAACCTTTATCACCATATTTCAAAATTGTCCTACTCCGACCCGACTAGGAAGTTTCGATGTTATCATTAGCATGGATTGGTTGTCATACTACCGAGCTGTCATAGATTGTTACGAAAAGATTGTCCGTATTCCTCTTCCGAATGACGAGATTCTTGAAGTCCAAGGCGAGAGGCCGGAAAAGGATTTTGGACCACTTGCGTGTATCAAGGCTGATGAAAGAAGTTGATGCCTTCCGGGTTGTCTGAGACTTTCTCTGAGGTATTTCTAGATGACTCTGTCAGACTTTACCTCTTTGTGACGTGAGATGGAATTCCGCATCGATTGATTCCAGAGCCTAAGTCACCAGTTGTTAAATCAAACATACCGATTAGCTCAGTTCAGAAGATGCTAAAATAGTCGAACCAGTCTAAAAGAGATTTCAAGAGAAGGGACTTCATTCGACTATCATTCACCATGGGGGAGCAACCCGTGCTTTTTGTCAAAGATGAAAGGACGGCGCGATGAGAATGTGTATTGACTACAGAGAATTAAACAAGTTAACTATAAAGAACCGCTATCCTCTCCCCAAAATTGATGACTTGTTCGATCAATTACAAGGTGCGTGTTGTTTCTCCAAGATAGATCTTTGCTCAGGATATCATCAGTTGAGAGTCCGAGAGGAAGATATACCAAAGACCGCGTTTAGAACCCGATATGGGCACTTTGAGTTCACAGGTATGCCATTTGGGCGCGAACGCAACAGCAAGATTATGGACTTAATGAACCACGTCTGCAAACCGTATTTGGATAAGTTTGTAATTGTATTTATTGACGACATCCTTATCTACTCGAAGTCAAAAGAAGAACATGAAATCCATCTGAAGACGATTCTAGAATTGCTCAAGAAAGAGAAGTTATACGCCAAATTATCAAAGTGCGAGTTTTGGTTGAAAGAAGTTCAGTTCCTAGGACATGTGGTCAACCGTGACGGTATCCACGTGGATCCTAGCAAGGTTGAATCGGTCAAGAACTAGAAGACTCCTGAATCGTCAACTGAAATCCGTTCACTTTTAGGTTTTGGCACCATTCGAGGCTCTGTACGGGCGGAAATGTAGATCCCCCGTGATATGGACTGAAGTTGGAGAAAGTCAGCTTATTGGACCAGAAATTGTGCAAGAAACGACTGAAAAGATTGTTCAAATTAAGGAAAGATTGAAGACGGCTAGGAGTCGCCAGAAAAGCTATGCTGATAAGAGGCGTAAACCTCTTGAATTCCAAGTTGGAGACCGAGTGTTACTTAAGGTATCTCCATGGAAGGGAGTGGTACGATTTGGTAAGAAAGGGAAGCTAGCACCACGATATGTGGGACCATTTGAAATCGTGGAGCGTGTTGGACCGGTGGCTTATCGGCTGAAGTTACCCCAGGAGCTAAGCTGTGTCCACGACACGTTTCATGTGTCGAACCTCAAGAAATGCTTGGCTGAGCCAGATGTTCAAGTACCTTTGGATGAGATCGAGATTGATGAAAATCTGCGATTTGTTGAAGAGCCTATTGAGATCGTAGAGCGGGATGTGAAGAAGCTAAAGCGAAGAAGAATCCCATTGGTCAAAGTTCGTTGGAACTCTCGGCAAGGAGCTGAGTATACCTGGGAACATGAAGACCAATTCCGGAAGAAATATCCGCATCTCTTCTCTGAAACCGTACCTCCTTCAGGTGTTGCAACCTGAGCCTTGAGGACAAGGCTCTTCTAACCGGAGGAGACTGTAACATTCCGTATTTTCAGGTCATTTACGACGTCATATATTTCACTAATTATTTTTTTTCTTTCTCGTACGTGTTTACTTTTAATTTTATTAGTTAAGTTAAATCGCGTAAGCTATAAATTAACAATCAACGTAAACGGACACCAAACGAATAAAAGTTTCGTCAAGCGAGCATTATATTATTTTTACGAAAGTAATAATAAACTTTTTATATTTTATTTTTATTGGTTGCGTAAAACGTTACGTTTCGCGATAAATTACGTTTAGGTATTCCCGGAATCACCAAAACTTTTCTACGCTTCAACAAATACCTATGTTTATATCTAATGCTTAAAGTTTTATAAAACTTTACCTACATTCATCACTTGAGCCGAACCTTACACGAAACAAATAGACAAATACATACACTTTACAAAGTTATGCATTATGTTTTAATAAAACTACAACTTATACATTATCAATATATACTTTCATTTTCATTTGGCAAATAAAGAACTAGCTAAACATCTACCTTGATTTCATGGGATAACATCTTCTTTAGGGAACCAATAAACACAATTCCTTAAAACCATGGGATGATCCTTTCTTTTGGAGACAAAGACTAAAGACTTCCATGTTTTACTCTAAGTGTTCTTGACTAGTCTTTAGGATATATAAGGCTTTAGCTAGCATATTACACACACACTTCTCACTTTCAAGGTGTAAAACACAAAAACTCTTCCTCCCTCCTCCTCCTTTAGCTCACGGCAACACCAAGAACAACATACAAATCCATACAAAATTTATTTAACACATTTACATACATTCCTACAACATATCTAAGATGTCCTTAGGTGTTTAGAAGGGTTGGTTTAAGGTTTACAAGGGTTAATCAAGCATGAAGCAAGATTAGGGTTTAGAACATATTTCTCATCATCATACATCACTCTAAGGTTATCTAAAACCCTTTATGTCTTTACATTTATCATTTTATGTGTATATAAGTTCTATGTAGTGAAATCACCATTAGGTTACTTTTAAACATGTGGAATGGATTTTTACTTGTGATTATGATTTCATGTGATGTAAAGGAATTGTTGATCTTGATAATCTTGGGCAAAATATGGACAAATGTACTATATAATATATGAGACTTATAATATAAAGAGTTATAAAGGACTTGTGGTAATTTATGAAGTTAAAAAGTATATAAAAACAAAGTTATATAAATAAACCCCAAAAGATATATAGGGGCTGTTTTGGTTCGTGTATGGTAACAGCCCTATGATGTTTTAAAAAGATAGTACGCCTCATGACGATTCCAAAATGATAAGAAACTCGAAAAACCGATTTATAACGAAAAAGATACGACGATTTCAAGTTTACGTTAAATATATACTTTTATAAAACTATTTTTATAAAAGTTACTATTCACCACAGAAACTTATATTTTTAAAACATCATTGTCAACAAACTTGTAACATTAGCCATTTGATTCTGCAAATTTTGACCTTGATTTTGCACATTCTTCAATATCGCATCATTTGCTTTAACGTAGCTTTCAAAATCTGTTTTCAAAACACTATTTGTTGGAGGTTGGTGAGGTAAAACTTGATTGATTTGTGGTTGATTGGTTGGTGTTTGATATGGTGGAGCTTGATAAACTTGATTTTGGTTGTTTTGACGGTTTTGATTAAAGTTTCCTCCACGGTTTTGGTTGAAATTAGGATTGGTCCCTTGATAACGGTTTTGGTTGGTTTGGACATTCGGTTGATTGAAACCCGGTGGTCTCATTTGACTTGCCAAATTTGAAGGTTGGTTTCTTTGGAGAAAATTTCCAATGGCTGCGGTTTGTTGAAATTGTTGGATGTTGTCATGAAAAACGGGAAAATCGTTTCCATTTCGAGTTAACGGACAAAGGTTAAAATTGTGATTTGATCCACAAGTGACACAAACTTCCTCAACTGCTTTGACTGGTGCAGGAGTAACAACTAAAGCTTTCATTTCATTCAACATTTTGTTCATCTTGATATGTACAATCTTATACTCGAGAGAAGCGGCTATTTGTTGCATATCGAAGAATTATTGGAAGGTGAAAGAAAATGAAAGAGGGAATCCGTACTCACTCTTGGAAAATCATTAGCTCGTCTCCTTGTGTAATCGAACTTTTGACTTGCTTTCAATAATCGCTAAACCTTATTGAGGCATTTTTCAAGAAATTGCCACTGCTGCAGATATCTAAAGATCTATGATCGTTTGAATCAAAGAATTATAAAAGTATCGAGTTGGTGGCGTTCTGAAAAGCATGGTGAGGACCATTGAGAAGGTAGTCCTTTAAAACGTTCCCATGCTTCATTAAGGCTTCGTTGGGTTCTCTGGTAAAAAGTAATGATCTCATTCCGATAGTAAGTGGTTTTTGAAGGTGGGAAGTATTGGTTTATGAATTTTGAAACAAGGTGTCCCATGTGAGAATTGATCTTGGTGGTTCTTTGTCTAACCAATCTCGGGCTTCACGTCTAGAGCAAAGGGAAAAGAAAAAGCTTAACATGAAGTGTTCGGAAACTTCTGGATGTTTTAAACGTTGAAGTGACTTATTAAAAAATCGAAGTGATTGTGGGATCTTGGCTACACGTGAATTTGTTGCTTTGCACAAGATTTGATTAACGGTTGTTAAGCTCGAAATTGTTAGCATTGATGGGGAACAACTTAAGGCATCTCATTAAAACCCCTCGATGGGTGCTTGTAACATTTGGAGCCATGTTCGATTGTAGTCATTGGGAACAACGGTTTGTTCAACAATTGGTTCAACCGGAAGAGTTTGTTGTTGACGACGTCTACGAGATTGCGAACGAGTGCGCATAAAAAGGAAAACTAAAAAGCAAAAATTTACACTAATTTTTTTTTCGGTTTTTTTTTTTTTTTTTTTTTTTTTTTTATGAATTTTTAAAGGTTACACGAAAGGACTTAAATAAAATCCAAATTAATAACTACATTCACGGGGAGCTCTTGAAAACTTGCTTTTAAGGTGAGCCGTAACGTCGTAGAGACACAAAAGGCAGTGTTAAATCTTTGATTACGAATTGGGAACCAATTGCACAGTTCTACCGGAAACTTTATTATATGATAATATCTCAATGGAAGATTTATTTGTTGGTGTTCTTTAAACAACTTGTGGGAATTTTATGTTTAAAATTAAAGACAATTTTTTTTATATTTTTGATTTTTATATTTTTTTTTCATCTTTTACTTATACTAAAAAGAAAAGGAAAATATATTTTTTTTACTTTTTATATTTTTTTTTTTTTTTTGGATTTTTTGGATTTATGACAAAAATAAAACTTTCGAGGACGAAAGGATCTTCAAACCAATCACAAACTCGAAATACAAAGGAATAGTCTTACACAAAGTCCCCGTGGAGCGCGCCAAAATACTGATTGAGCAGTTTATACACACAGTAATAAAATATTACTTATAGAGAAATTAAGGAAATCCCCAAGTATCCCTTGGACAATTCCACTCACAAAGATTTCTATTTATAGTATCACCGTATATTAAACCGGGCAAGTTGATCACCCGGGTCGTTTCCCCAATGACTCGTGCAATGGAAACCTCGTTTAAGTTGGATCATTGATTTGAAAAAGAAAGTAAGATATTTTTGATGTAATTAAAAACTACTAAAAATTAAAGGCACAATAAACAACTAAATTAAACTAATTTACGAAAGTAAATAAAATGCTGACATTATGAAGAACAAAGCAATTTAAATTAAAAATTGTAATAGATTCCTAAACACTAAAGTAATACTAAGTAATATTTTAGGAAAAAGAAAAAATATTTTTTTTTAACAGGCTTTGGATTTTTATATGAATTTTAAAACTTTTTATGAAACATTAATTTTTAAAAATATAAAACTTAAAACTAAAAAATTCTATAAATAATACTTTTTATAAGAGAAAAGTGCAGAAAATTTGATTTTTATAAAAAAACCCTTAATTTTATATATTTAAAAAACTAATTTAACTAATTAAACTAAAAACCTAATTTTATTATTTAAAAAACTATTTTTTATAAAACTTAACTAAAAACACCCCAAACACATGGGCCTAAAATGGCTTAACCGAAAAGAGAGGGTAGGCGGGGTAACATGGGGTTTTTCGAAAAATACACAAAGTTTTGAGTAATGACAGGTATAGTCCCTGAGATTGGGACTAACGAAGTTAACTAATAATCTAACAAAGGACTAACAATGTAATAACGAAAGGACTAACGATGTAAATATAATTCTAACAGAAAGTTTCAAAGTAACAAGATCGACCCCTGAACCTTTACTATTATATCAACCAGCATCCATTTTCATTTAAACAGCTTATTATTCAAACCTTTTAGATAAAACTTTTACAAACCTAATGTTCAGCTTATTACAATAAGCTGATAAAATCTTATTAAGCTTAAAAAAAAAACTTCTACAACTTACAAATTTATCTAAGTTCCCATCAAACAAAACAATTATCAAAGTAACAATAGTTATTAAGCCATAAATCTAAAATGCTTATTATTAATCACTCAACTTATTCAACCCCCCCCCCCCCCCCCCCCCCCCCCCCCCCCATAAGCCAAATCCAATCAAGCTACAAAATTTAAACTTAACAATTAATATCTATTATAGATTGTTAATAAGAAAAAAGAAACAGATTTAACCTAAAAAAGGAAATGGTTACCCTATCACTTTCCAGCTTAATTTTCTGGCTTATGGCTTCATTCACATAAGCCAATTCACAATTATCACAACCTTAACCTAAACCTACTGCTGACCATCAGCTGCTAACCCTCTCGAAAACCCAGCAGCCATCCTTCCAAGGGGTTTTCGAGCCTTGTTCAACACAACAAAAAATAACAAAACACAAATATACTACTAAATTTGCAGAAATAAGAAAAAGTACTCGAGATTTTGTGGAAATAGAATTTTATTAATTAATATAAGTTTTCTATTACAACTCGCCAGAAAAATAAATACATTAAAAGAGACAATAAAAAGTTAAAGAAATACAATTTAAGAGGATTTTCTAGCAAAAACTACAAAAATTTTTCACCTTCAGCTTGGTATGAGCCGGGTATTTATACCCGAAAGCCCTCTTCTAGATCCTTCTTCATCATCTCATCTCCACCTTTAAATCTTTTATCTCACCTCGATCTTGTTTATGAACCGTACGATCAAATTAAGGATTGGGCGTGTGACTAATCGCGTCACAACGCCCAATCAAATCCTCTATTATTGCCACATAGGATGGGGTTGGGGTGGATTGGATAGTGACAGGTTAGTTATAGAAGTGATAGGGACGTTTACCCTATGGTTAATTAGGGTTAGGTTCATGGTTATAGAAACTAGGGTTTACGTGGAATCGAGTGTGTTCGTGTGTGTGTGAAGTTTAATCCAAATTGGGGGTAAATGTGTGGTACAGTATCATGTTAAAAGGGGTTATTTAGTGTAGCCGGGTATTTGTCAGGGTTAATGGTTGGGTTATTGGGTTGGTACTTGGCAGTGAATTGGCTAAAAAGTGATTCCATGTGTGGTTTGACCCATCATTTGCCCGGTTTTGTTATTATGCAGGTTTAGGTAGTAATGCAAGATGGGCCTCTCTGCTTGAAGTATGTAGTTCTGGCTGGTAAATGTTGGGTTAGGCCAACCGAGAGTTATAACGAACAAGATTCACTTACTGAAGATAACGGGCTATCAATTAGCTATATATCTCCACGAGAACTCAATCTCTGGATCTCATTGTATTGTCATTGATTCAAGTTTATAATATACTTTGATTTAAATTGCGTTATGCGAGAGTGTTATAAGTGCTGGTCGCGAATTGCGACACGCACGCCCCGCCTGAGGAATACTAAGCGTTTTGGAAATTAGGAGGCGGCTTATGTACTGTTGTTCTCCACTTCGAGTTTGTATTCTATTGATTACGTGTAGTGTGAGATTCCTCTGCTACACGTGCGTAGAGTGCGGTTGATTGTTTAACTCTCAGTGAACCGAGTCTCACTCAAATAGCCAACATAATTTCTAATTTCTAAAAGAGTATCGCGCGGCGAAGTTAACTTCCGTTACTTTACAAGATTTAAATGTTAATTGTTATTGTCTCAGTAATAAGATTTATCTATTTGCTTTACTCTCTCCCTCACTCTCGCTCTCAACTCACCTCCTTTATCTTCATGTACTTTCCGCTTCATGCTGTGAAACGGCTAGCTAGTTCGCTTTTATGCACTGTGTATATACTTGCACCTGTATTCTGTGATTTTTAGTGATCTATGCTTGTCTAAAAGCACCCAACAGAGATATATCCAACCGCGACTCTCAACAAAGTACTGTATGCAAAAATGCTGACTACTGTATTGCATACTCAGATTACAAGCCTCGACAGTTGCATAGTGTGTTTGCATTGCTGTTGATACGGATGATTTGATGCAGATGCATCACGCACCCCGTTCCCCTTCTCACCCTTTGGTGTTGTCTCCCATTGTTCCTTTTAAAGTCATCACTAATGTATAGATTGAGTACTGTGTACAGTGTACTCATCAACTAGTCCCACCGCTATCAGACGCTGAATACCCAATCGCTCCACTTCCTCAACCATGAGCTCACAGACTTCCTCGAAGATTCCCTGTTACCTGCAACAAGTCATCATAAGTAGCTATCCACCTTCTTCTCTCACTTCTTATCACCGAATTAACTTCACTGGCAAAGGTTAATGATGATATCTTTTGATCCGAGGAGAAAGGAAAGAGGAAAGACATTATTGAAAATTTGCTAAATCTCTGATAAACACAATGGATCTCCCTCAGTTTCATGATAATCATCGAGTGGCATACCCGCTTAATTTCAAAACCTGAGACCCAAGTCTCTTCTTTTCTTCCCCCTCACTTATCTCATCGAAGAAGTGAGTTAATTTGGGAATAATTTGAGAGCTTTTCTCGTAAGTGATTCATTTCACCAGGAAAATAGCAATCCTTTCATCTCGTCTCCCTACTTTTTATAATTCTTTAAGTAGCATAGTACCACCTCTTCTTCACCTAGTCTTTAATTCTAAGATAGAGGATAATTTCTTGAGGAAGTTCGCCGCGATGAACTCGCCGATATCAACATTTCCACCGGGAAATGATGTCCTTCACTTTCGATGCCAGAATCCCGATCTTCGAGAATTAGAGTATTTGCTTAACCATGATCCTATCAAGGATATGGATTCTATTTCCTAAAGATTCGGTTGATGAAAATTCTCTTGATGACAATCTTGTTGATACCATTTCTGAGATGTTCACAGATGAACATGCTCTTGATTACTCATCCCCACCATTATGGGATGAGTATGATGATGAACTTTTTGATCTTGAAACCGTTAATGATGATACTTATGATGATCCATTTGACTTCAAGGAAGAGAAAATCAAAGAGTCTAAAACCTTGATTGATGAACTTGATCTTCCTGGATTAAGTGATTTCCTTCCTTTTCCCGAGTGTGACTCGGTTTTCTATGAGGATTTTTCCTGAGGGTGAGTGCTTTGTCTTGTCCACAACGAGGACAGGTATTTATCCGGGTATACTCATTCTGAAAACCTCTTTGAAGTCACCAATATGCAAACTATGGAAAAGAATGTTAAAGAAGACCAACTAATGCTTCTTTAATTTCTTTAGGAGATTTTAATCCTCCTCTTATTGAAATTACTTTACACAAAGGAAGTTCCCGAGGCTAGAAGCTTTTACTTCATTTACATCAGAAATGAGGAAAAAGTCTTCAAACACCTGAGATTTTAACTTCTAAAGAGTTCATACCTACTCTTCTCCCGGATCCTATATAATCGAAGCCCTAAGCTTTCACAGTCTTATAATTCTTGAAAGCCCGGACACGATGGAGATTTTTCCTGCTGTCTTACCAGAGGACACTCCTTAGTCTTGGATGATTCCGTGTGTCTCCACTTTTATCCCCCTTGACAAGCTCTAGTATGGGGGGATTGGGTCAAGCTAAGTGAGATAAAACAAGCGCTTCGTGGGTGGAAACCCATGCTTATCCTAGTATTATCGTAATAGTAGTATGCTAGCTTAATAGTAGTAATGAATAAGTGTTTTTTGTTGTGTGATGAGGCTCGCCTTTTCCATTTTCCGTGTTTTGTGTTTTGTGTTGTATTTTCCAGGATTGTCTATGGATTTTCTGAAGCCTCTCGTTGCTATTGGTTTTTCAGTCCTTAGTTCACTCGAGCTTCGAATTCAGCCTCATTTTGGAATCGATATCCAAATCTTATCGACTAACGTTTATCTTTAAGCATACTTAATAAACGGCTTAGGATTTCCTATATCTTGATTGTTGTACTTTGACGTAGCACCCCAAGGTTACCATTCCGCTGCATATCAGATTTTGGGGGTGTTACAGATTATGCCTGCAGTCGTTGTTTTCATGTAATCCTATTTTTACCACTAAAATACAAAAAAATGAAAAATTTTAAAAATTTTCAAAAATAAAATAAGTGTTTTGTCACAATTTTGACTTTTCTGCTGGGTAGAATAAGAGTAAATTTTGACTCGATCGAGCGTGTTGAGCTCTAGCTTGTTCCTTAACTTTTAGACTAAGCATTCGTGAATATTCGCGAAGAACGAAAAATGATAGAGTTAAGTATGAGTTGGATGCTAAACAAGGATTATTTGGAAATCTTAAGAGCTCATGTGTGTAATTTGTCGCTTTTTCTCCCATAAGCTCTTAACCTGATTAATATACGTGCTATTCTTGGAGATTAAACTTAAATCAATAATTTTTATGTAGTATATAGCAAATATTTTACCCTTAGTTCAAATTTATACTTGAATTTTTCAAAAAGAAGTCTTTTCTGTATCATAAAAAAAATGGTAAGTAATAAATATAAACTGTGGGCTGATAAAAGTTTGCTATATCTTGCCGGCTCACAACCGATGTTGCAGCCTTCTAAAGAAAGTCCATAGTAAGAATAATAATCCGAGACTGATAAAAGTTTGCTGCATCTTGGCGGCTCACAACCGATGTTGCAGCCTTCTAAAGAAAGTCCATAGTAAGAATAATAATCCGAGACTGATAAAAGTTTGCTGCATCTTGGCGGCTCACAACCGATGTTGCAGCCTTCTAAAAGGTCGAATGTTACAATTGCATAAGTGTTTAAAATTAAGTGTGAATTAATAAATAAAAGATCTCTTTTTGTTAAATTTAAATATGCTTTTGAACTTTGACTATTCTATTTTATAAGCTATGAGTATACCGGAAACCTGAGAGTTTTTGAAACCAAAGGTCCGTGAGTCCCGATACTAGTCTCTGTGAGGTGTCAAAAGCCTGGTTACTTAGCCGTAAGGTTGGGATGTGCCAAGACGAAAGTCGCTACATGGGATGATCTCGCCTTCAAACTCATTATTCTCGGG
>BQNB010114074.1:0-18753 GCA_026074375.1 Tanacetum coccineum
TTGTGTATTATTTTATTATTTATAAATTTTACCGGGGCTTCGCCCTTTTTTATAAAAATTTATGGGTCCGTTTTAAGTTGGAAGTAATATTCTACTCTAACAATGAGAGCATCTGAGTAACTTGTTATGTTGGATTTAAACGTTATAGAGAGTATAGAATGAATATACTACGACCCATCGTGGGTGAATTTGATGTTCTGGATGCTCAAGGAAAAGAGCTGGATGAAAGAATAAAACAGGTTGGTCTTACAAATATATTTGCTTGGTTAAATAACCAGTCTGAACTAAATGAGCCATCTAAAGCTGTCCTTTTTACTAGTTAAATGATGAGCTATCAGAGTTAAATGAAGCAAAAGAAAGGGAGATGCCTTTTGTTCAAGAAATCGAAACCAAAATTAAAGAGATGCAGCAGGAAATTACGGCTCTTAATAATCAACAACATTCCTTGAAGATTACGATAAGAAATAGGAGGGAGGAGTCTATGGAAATGGATCAGAAGGTATGTTTGTTGTTGGTGTCTGAACTGTAGATTCAGTATGAAGTGAAGTGTATGACTGCCGAAACAGCTTGCTGTTGCACTGTTGTTTGTATGCTCAAGTATACGACAAGTGCAATATTATTCAGTTCACTAAGAATGGAAATATTGAACCATGATGCTCAATTAAACAGCAGTTGATACTGATAGCTATATAATGCGCATCATATATCAGGAATGAAATGTGTTGAATTTTGTTGTACTTTAACCCATGATCACAAGGTTTTAAAAAGGTTATAATCAGCTAAGTTTTGAGTTTCTAATTTTTGAAGAGCAAAGTACCTGTATGACCAGTAATCATGAGTTATATGTTTAAGCCATTTTAAACTCTCATCTTTTGTACTTTATGCCAGTGTGCTAATGCAGCTATTTAAAAAATGTATCATACAACATTATCATTAGCTATCTCTTACTGTTACCTTACATCAGTGAATCTTTATATCCCTATATCCTTGTTTAAAGTCTTACACTATTGTATGGATTTCTTCAGATTTCTAGTGCTGAGTTTGCTTTGGTACAAACTACTCAAGAAAATGGCAGTCTGCGTTCCAAAATTGTTCAGTCTCCTGATAAACTGCAGGTATGAGCAGAAAACACACAATTTTCTATCTGAATTCCATTTGCAGTGCATGAGTAGAAGTGGCACAATATCCCATTTGAATTTGTTATTTTGTTTAAATAAATCCACAGGTTAGGCAAAAGCATTTATAGAAGATCTGTAGTATATAGGCAAGTATTATAAATTACATCACCGGGACTCACTTGCTACAATGTTTGCCATCTTCAAATTAGTTAAAATGGTAGCTTAGAAGATTAAAACAAGTAAAGCTTCTTTTATTTAACACATTTATCATGTTTCCTGGCGATGGGATTTTTAAAGAGCATATTGACAAATCATAGTAGTAACTCTGGTGTTTGTATTTATTTCGATAGGTACTTCCCATTTCTTTAAAGAAACTGTTAAGGGAAACCAATCAGCTATTACAATGCTTGTTATAATTTTGAACATCCCATGGATATGCCATTTGTTTGTGCTTGGTACATGAATGCAATGGTTTTCAGCATAAAACAACTAAGTCGGTCAGGGCACTAAGAAATGTTGTATTCCAGTTGTATATACTATTTTTCCAAGTTGCATGTGATGATCCGTGTATATATGTTTTTTTTATATGAGAACAAGTTGTGCTGATTAGATGAAAAAAATGTATGTAACGATCAAGTGAAGGGCATAGTTACGTGACAAGTAAAGTATAACATACGTTAACATATTTCTGCTATTTGGGTGAAATTGGTTGGGTACTTGGGTATGAGACAGCCTAATGTATTGTTAATTCCCATATAAGGTTTTGTAACTAAAGTTTCTAACTTTCACATTTCTCTCTCAAAATGTTTGTCAATTTAACAATTCAAAGAGGACATTGGAGGAGAGAAAAATAGCTCAAGTCGAGGCAAAGAATGCAGAAAGAGCGGCGATGCAGTCTTTTCACGAGCAAACTGCCACGGATGAAGTATATACGAAGGTATTTAAATTTAGTCCTATATGCCATACAATCTGTTGTTGTTACTTGTCATTGTAGTGGTTAAATAAAGAAGTTGTCAGCTTAGTGTTTTTTTAACAGAGGATTCTGTAATGCTTCCTAGGGTTTAACTTGTGCGCTTTCTTTATATTTGTGAGCTTATTATATATGAAGCTAGGCAATTACATGCAAGAGAACAGAGCCATATGCTCATATTCATAAAATGATCGAATTTATGTTTCATTGCTGGAAACCCCAATGCCCTATGTAAACTACTATACTTAAATATCTAAGGCCATGGTGGAAGTTATCTGTAGCCTACAACTCATGCCTGTTAGGTGTATAACTTTTAAACGTGTCATCTTTTATCCATGTGGGATGAGATACTATAATCTCCCCTACTTAAACATTTGTGATACCTACACACCTTAAACCGCCATCCACGGTGATGCATGAGTTCTCACTCATCATATCTCTCGAGGGGCTACTGCACCGCTTGTAAAGTTCCTCTTTCGTACAATACTTTTTGATAAGTGACCACTATCCCAACTCCATGTTGCTAATTGACAAGATTTCTAACAAGTGCAGTGCAAATAAAATAAGGATCTATCCAAATAAACCAACCTTACTATATAATTACTGATAATCATTATAAAGCTGTCAAGGACGTTACTTCAGATATGTGCTTCTACTTTTATTCATCTCAATCCTCGTAGAGCTTGTCTGCAATATTATTTTCTGTTTGCAATCAGAAACAGAAATACCAATGTGCTTGCCTATCTGGTTGATGTATATATAATGAACACTTCACATGTTTGTTCTTTTGCAGGCAAGGAAGAAAATGACCAAGCATCTGACGCAAATGCAGACATTACAAGAGCAGGTTTTGTTTTATTACAGCTATCATGTTCTATATCTTCATGGTTTTGGTTTAAATTTGGTATAGGTGATTGGGCAATAATCGAGTGTCAACAAGTTTTGTTTTATTTTAAATATACTTCAAAGGTCTTTCTTGAGAACAGTAATTTATTTAAAGTTTATGTGTGTTACAACTCAGAACTCAGAAGTGCCTGCTTTTGTTCAAAGATTGCATGATGGGTCAAAATGAGTCAATCTTCGTACAAGTCGAAGCAGGCAGGGCAGGGCTGGGCTGATCCACCAATCATTTTTTTGCATTTTATATTTGTTAAATACTATCAGTTCATTATGATTTTAAAGAGAATATTGTTACAATAACAATCTAAATCTTTGAATGAAACAAATTCCAAAGTTAACATGTTGATTGCCAAAGTTAACATGTTGATTGGACCTTTTCCTGTTTTAGCTAGTTTTATTGATTGACCCATCTGGCTCATTTGATACAAATTCCAAGGTTAACATGTTGATTGCCAACTCTTTTAAATACAGTTCTTTTAGGCTTATCTTTTCTTGAACAGGTGAACGAAGCCAAAAAGATTGAGAAAGATGTCAAGGTTCTGAAAACTAAGAACAGTGATGATACAGTGTCAGACAAATCACTTGAAGCCAAACTATATGAAAAGCAAGGCAGAGGTAGTTCTTGCCTACGAGCTTAAGTTACTCAACGTTATAAATCAACTAAAACTTAAAAGTTGTATCTTATTTTTCTTTTCAGTGGATCAGCTAGAGGAATTACAAAAGCAACTACAACAAGAAAAAGACCTCAAGTGTGAAGAGGCTTCCAAAGAACAAAACAATGTAAGAGCGCAAGTGGAATATAATAGGCGTGGTTTAGAACAAAGGGAAAGTAATGCCGAAGCTCTGGTTTCAGAGGTATGGAAATTGTCTACCGTAAACCCGTTTTAAATTAGATGTCATTGATTATCACCTCTTTTTTCTTATATTCTTTAAAACTTGTCAGGGGGCTGCTATAAATAAAAATGTCATAAAGGTGAAAGATTCGGCAACAGCTAAGCAGCAAATATTACTCGCTAAAGAAGACGAGATTACTAAAGAGGTAAAACTTAAAAATCCTCAGTTTCTTCCTTCTAATATCGTTAATGGATATGATACTTCAAAAAAAATGTAATGGATCATTTACATATATACTCATAAAATTTAATCCAATCTATAAATATAAATCAACCTATCATAAGTTTTGGTTAATGGTTCAACTAGCATTCTCTAAATCAATCCTCCACACACTTCTGACTGATATGATTCTGAAATTGTAATTGCGTGAAAAGTAAGCATTGTATATTTGACAATATGATGGAAAAAGTAAGAATTTGGAAAGGCAATGACCTTTTTATATAATTATTTGTTACTGAATGGCATTGTATGTTATATGCAGTTTTTCGAGTACTCAAAATCTATGGGGCAGTTTCTATCTTTGATAGAAGCAGGAACAACTTTTGAGCCAGGATGTTTATGTTTTGTTTGATAATGCTTTCTGAGATGTTAAATGTTTGTTAATCACTTAATGCTGGAGCTTGAGTTACATCTTGTGACACTTGACAATGATTGTAGAGCTTATGTCAGTTTAAATTAGTGTGTTTAGGATGGTTAATTTTATTAGTTTGTTTACAGAGTGAAAATGAATGAGATCTCAGGCTGCTTTTTGATTGGATACGAAAATTTTGACTCATTTATGGGTCAATGGGTTGATTTGTGTTAATACTCTTGTCTAGGGTTAATGGCTATTTTGATATCTAAAGTTTGTCTTGTAGACCTGTGAAAATCACGGGGTATCACTTGGGTTTTATTATTAAGGGTTCTTTTGGTTCATAAACTTGAAATACATGGTTTTAAATATTTGGAGTTTTTCAAAATTGGAAGGATATGAAACACTGATGTTCAAAATTCTACAACATGTTTGGTTGACTAAAATATATGTCAAGAATTGCAATGTTCATCATGTTAAATGACCATATCATCCTTATATAGTTTCAAAAATAAACGACCTGCTTTTTAGAACATGAACATGAACTAACCAACAAACAGTCTAGAACATAACTGCTTAAACTATATGACAATCGTATGAAATACAGGCTCAAACAGTATAACAAACAATGGCTTTAAAAAAGAACAAATATTTTTCTATATTTAATAAAATTAAACACAATCGAATCATAAGTGTTGGAAACAAGAAAAGTATCGGTCACTTCCAAGTTGTAATAGTCTTAGCTCGTAGTTTGTTATATGATTAGTCTAGTAAGCTAGTCTGGCCCAAGGCCCATGGAAAGCCCATTAAGGCCCATGGCCGGCCATGTATGTAGAATATATACCCTCTCCATGCCTTGGAGAGGGTGGTTGGTTGTTTCATTTTCTCATTTTCACACATATTATTATTATCTTCCATTCCATGTTACTTTCTCTCTCTAGAAACTTTCCAACCCACTTCTCTCTCTAGTTCTTGCATAATATTAAAGATTACTAGTATTCTTCAATTGGTATCAAGAGCCATGGAGTGATGTGTTTAGTTTTTTGGTTTTTGTTGTTTGTCTTTTGATTGGTGTTTTTCAAACCTTCAAAGAGCAAATATCTTGATTTAAAATTTTTTTCTGGCTTCTTATTTAAAAAACGTAAAGTTGTCATTTTTCTCTGTTCCTATAGGGTTAGTAACCACTAGTTTGTACAAGATTTTTTTTTGCAAAAAAAAAAACCAATCAAACAATGTGTCCCTTTTTTAGTTTTGTAAAATTTGGGTTTTTCGCCTCAGTTACAACCGAACGTGGTCTTGTCTGTTGGAAACCCGAACTAAGAAGATTCCGAACGATGTTTAACCGAACTAGTTAACCGAACCAGTGGAACTTGAACGAGATGTTAACTTTAGTTGGAAATTCCGAAGGAGTTGTTTTAGTTGGAACAGAATGAGTCCAATTTTAGTTGGAAACCGATCGAGTTGATTTTAGTTGTACAACCTCCGAAAACGATATTGCTTTTTAGTTGGAACCGAACGAGGATGATTTTTAAAGTTTGGAATACCACGAACGAGTTTGACTTTTAGTTGGAACCGAAGAACGAGTTATTTTTAGTTGGAATCCGGAAAGAGTTGTATTTTTAGCTTGGAAGTGAAACACCGAACGAGTTGACTTTAGTTGGAACTGAACGAACTGTTTTCCAGAATTGCTTCCACTTGCTCCTGGAGTGTAAGTCCTTAAAGTACCGGCAGCAAAAGAAGTTTGTCTCCCCTGAATTGGCTGTAGTGTCACTCTTCCATTATTGATGGTAGCTTGTTGTCTAGGGTTAAACGAGTTTCTTAGCTGATTATTAGTAGTGGGATAACAGGAGGTGACAACTGCAGTCAAAAACGACATCATGTGATTGATAGCATTAATGGGATCATCACCTTTCTGGAACACTAGAACAATTAGACCGAAGTCTTGTTGGGAAAATTCAGATTGTTGGTTAATTTAGGGAGGATATTCTAATTGAGGGATGGATGATGATGGAGAATAAGTGTTGTGGTGAATTAATGATTGAAAATCATTGGATGGGTAAGTTACTAAAAGAGGTTTTGATGATTGATGAGTTGAGTATTGTTGAGACTTATAAGGTAAACCATACTGTGGAGATGGATATGTTGAAGCTGGTGGTTGAAGTTGAGTGTTTTGGTAAGTGTGTTGATGAGTTTGATAAGGTGACTGTGTTATTTGGTGAGATGCAACTAAAGCAAGAGGATCGGAGTTACGTTCATGCATCAAACGAACTTCATTTGCATGTCGTTCATGTTGTTCCAAGTAAGCATGAAGCTGATCAACATTGGTAGTATGCAAGTCTTTGACCAACTTAACATCAGTAACAAATTTGCTCCATTCATCAGGAAGTGTGTTCAGAAACTTGGTATTAACTTGAAATTGCTCCAGTGGCATCTTGTAGATGTTCATATCATTGAGTAGCAGTGTGAATCTCAAGTAGTACTCGTGTAACGACTCTCCTTTCTTGTAAGTGAACTTATCAAATTCATCGTACAACTTACACTCTCGTTCTTGCTTTGTTAACGACGTTCCTTGCATGAGCAGTTTAATCTTCTCCCAAAGATCCTTGGCTACACGATGTTGACTCACAAGAGCATAAATTTCTGTTGGAAGGCCTTGGAGAATGATATTAATTGCTTTGATGTCACAATCAGCTTGAATGGCTTCTGCAGGGGTGAGCTCAGTATATTCCTTAAGTCTTGTTACACCATCCACTGTGATTGATGGCCAGACGAGTGGACCTTTCTCAACGGAAGCAAGGATCATTCTACCATGTGGTCTATTCATCATATAAAGTTCCATTATGCTTTTCCATGAATCATACAAATGTTTTTCAAGCATCGGTGGTTTATTGTCACCACCCGAGAGAAGTGATTTATCAGCAAGAGTCGTCATTGATAACGTGGTATCAAAAAGATTACTAATTGATCGATCGGTGGTAGAAAGAAATTGTGTTTGAATGTGTGGTTGTTGAGTCTTGAAATAATTCTTGAAACTACACGGGATTTTACAATTCTCGACAAAACCGGGAAAACAAGTTAATGTTTCACGGGATTTTACAAGTCAAAGAAATAACCGTATAATTTAGAAATTTGAGTTGATAGGTTTTGACTAGTTCGGTTTTCACTGGTTCGGTTATCTAGTTCGGTTATCAAACAAAAACTAGTTCGGTTCCACTGGTTCGGTTATCTAGTTCGATTGTCAAACAAAAAAAACTAGTTCGGTTCCACTGGTTCGGTTCACTAGTTCGGTTCCAACACAAATAAACTAGATCGGTTCCACTGGTTCGGTTCACTAGTTCGGTTCCAACTAGGATCAACTCGTTCGGTTCCTACTAAATCAACTAGTTCGGTTCTAACTGAAGAAACTAGTTCGGTTCCAACTTACCCCACCCCACTCATAACCCCCATTAAACTTATCCCCTACTTAACACCCCCCCCCCACCACTATCTTACCAATTTACGTATCACAATAACTTTTTCCACCAACACCCCCAGCCACACCTGCTCCCTACCTCCCCCACCATCGCGCCCTCCCCCACCTGCCCCAACCCCCCTATAACACCATCCAACCAACCACTAACCCCACACCTATATCATTCTCCCACACTAAAAAACACTCGTTCGGTTTCACACACAAACAAAACTAGTTCGGTTCCAAACTAAACCAAACTCGTTCGGTTTCAACACCCACAGTACAAACTAGTTCTGTATCCAACAAAAAACCACTCGTACCGGTTACAACTACGACGAAACTAGTTCGGTTAGAATTGAAGAAACAAAAAATTTTCAAATCAAACGGACACATCTATGCTTCGGTTTTTTGCAAAAAAAATCTTCCTTGTAAAATAGTGTTACTAACCCTTATAGGAACCAGAAAAATGGACATTTTAAGGTTTTTAAAGCGAAAAAAATTTTAAATCAGATTTTGCTCTTTGTAAAGGTTATGAACACAAATCAAAAAGAACAAGCACAAAAACTAAACACCACCACCCCATGGCTCTTTGATACCAATTGTAGAATATAGTAATCTTTGATATTATACAAAGATTTAGAGATACTATTTAACAATTCCCTAAACACTCTATCTACCCCCCCCCCCCCCCCCCCCCCCCCCCCACCCCCCCCTTACAATGGAAGTGCATCGCACTCCTATTAATGAGGAACTGAGAAAAAAGAAACACAACAACCACCTTCCAAATAGCATTTCATCTTTTAACAAACAACAACCCATTTCCTTCAATTTCCCAAAACTTTCTTTTCATTTCGCTATCTTTCATACTATCCTAAATCACTATATCCTCATCTATAACCCACAAAGACGTTGCTAATACCTATTATCACACTTGGTGAACATAGGCACCGATACTTTTACTTGTTATCCCAACTATAGTTGTCAATAGATTACATAGAAAACCAATTTAGACAATTAACACGACAAAAAACCACAACAAGTTTGTACGCGGTAAACCCCCTCGTTTTATAAACGTCATTACCACCGACCCCCTCAAGACTTTTACCCCCCCCTAAAATAGATTTAAGACACTTTTTAGGATTAATTTTAACTTGTAAACAAAACGCCCTAAGGGCTTGAATAAAATTTGATTCAAGAAAACACAAAACAACGTTTTTAGGTCAAATTTACGATTAATGTAGTGTAACCCATAAGATCGATAACGAATGAATCTGTGTGTGTGTGTGTGTGTGAGTGTATTTAGATCATATAAAAATTACATACGGAGTAAAAACTCAACGGAATGGTCCTCCATTTGATGCGTTATGACATTAACGCATTTAAATAAACACATATGGTCTTACTAACCTCTTGATTTTGCTCGATGATCAAATAGATGGATCTTGATCTTGTTCTGGAGTTTAACGAAACCCCTATTAAACAAACTAAAACAAGTTGTCTCTAAGGTTGTTCACAAAAACACGTCACGGCTAAAAACGCTTGTAATGCTAGTTGTCTCATAAGGTTGTCTATAATTCTTAATATCATTTTATATCAAACTAGTAATACATTAATTACATTCAATAAACGGTCCCCCCCCCCCCCCTTTGCCCCCCCCCCCTCCACCCCCAACCCCCCCACCCCCCCCCCCAACCCTCCCCCCCAACCCACCCCCACCCTACCCGCCGCCCCCTCCCCGCCTTATACGTCCCCCCCCCACGCCACCCCCCTAACGCGTGCCCACCTATACAATTTGATACCACTCCGCAGAATCCCCCTCTACACTCCCCCCTCTACGACGTGCATCATTCCTACACCGCTCCATAACGCTCATGATTATACTTGATGCCTAACAAGAGTTCTCCCAAATCAATCTTTTGCATCTTCATCTTCTCTTTTAAGAGAAAAAAGAGAAAAATGAAAGTCAACACACATTCAAACAGCTCAACTATTGAGTGAGAATCATAAAGATTTTAATTACATGGTCTAGACTCCGAAGCTCTTTGCCAAGTGATTGCTGCCATCACATCTTCCCTCTGGGTCATAATAGGGTACCTTATTGTTTTTTTCAAGCTATCGAAGAACATCAATATAATAAGCTTTTGTCTTTATACTTCCAGCCGAATAAAGTCTTACTCCTTGCGATCGTTGCCACCGAGAAATTCATGCTTTTAATTTAAATGATTAACAGATGATCATGGACCGTGACGCCCTTATAGGCAGCATGATTGCACATTAGATTATCCCATGATCATTGCCCAGTGACGTGATGCTCATTATTTGCACATTAGAGGTATCACATTTACAATAAATTTATTACGTATGTCGTTGTCTCTTTAATAACGATCGGAGAAAAGGTTTTCACCTCCAACTGCCCTTAAAGAAACTGGCCCCCTCATATATTGAATGCAGCCTTGAGATACTATAACCACTAAATTACATTACCATCCTGAATCTGCATTTCAGAACTATGGGGGGTGGGTGTGTTGATTTCAGTGAGAACACTGAAAGAAATAAAATAAGTAGGTATCGGGCATTGTTACATAGCCTCTTCAGTCGTGGGGCGACAGGTGCCAGTTGCCTTAAATGTCTTTAGGCGTCTTCTCGGTGAATAAAGGCCAACAAGAGAGACAGCTCTGAAGGAGTGAGAGCGATAGCAGATCTCAATCAAACAAGTCTATAGCTCATAGATACCGCCCTCTTGCACCCAAAAACCTCCAATGGTTAAGATTGTCATGCATAAAAGGGGGTCTAAGGTATACCAGAAATTATATAACAGAAAAACATCAACTCAAAGGTCATCTTAAGTATATAACAGAAGTATTTAGTATATATATATATTTGGACACGACAATGTTGGCAGGTACTGCCCACATACAGTTCATGACCTGACACTTTTTTTGAACCCATTACCACTCGGACCATAAACTCGTTTCTGCCTTCCTCTTTCCCTAATTGGAAAATGTATGTTGTTTTGTTTGGCAAAACTCTCTAGCTCAAGCTATCCAGATAGCTTCTTGAGGAAGCTTATAATTACGAGCTTAGTTTTTCGAAAAATCTCATAATCTTTGTCAACTAAACAAAGATCATATTTTAACGAAAGTTAAGGCGTTGAGCTCCTAAAAGCTTGTGGGCCAAACTTTTGTGCTTGATATTGCGATTCAGTATACAATTTTTTTATTTTACTCCCATCTATCTCTTGGTCTACGGCCGGTTAGATTCAAATCGATTAGGTTCGTTATGTTATTGGGATCTCAGGCCAAAATGTCCATATTATATGCCAACTTTTGACAAGTGTGCAAGTGATTATGATGACAATTCCTTGTCAATCTAAAAAAGGTCGTACAATGGCATAATCTACAACACTCATTTTATTCTTGTGCAACCATCACCAAATTGATGCTGTAATGCGACTCAGTTTACAAGTTGTGATTCCGATACAGAACCTGACCTCATTCAGACACAGATTCGGAGTTACTTAGAGACTATTCCACCTCTGAAATTTTAGTCACACCCCTTATTTCACACACTTTGCATCATATATTACTTCTCCATAGAGGTGGCAAACGGGATTAGGGGGTTTGCTGTAGTAAACCAGGTCCTAACGGCGTCTTGGTACACGTTAGATAGGGTTGCACTCGTCGTACTACGACCCATAAAATTGATTTGTCCAAAACATTCACTGCTGGTCTGATCCAAAAAGTACACTATAACTCACTTATAAAATGTAAGAGTATACTGCAAAAATCATCCCTGTGGTTTGTAGTTTGTGGCACGAATACCTAGTCCGATACTATTGGCTAATGTTCTTCCCTGAGTGGTAACAGATCGGCTCAAAATTCATCTTTAGAGGGAGGATTTTTGCAAACCTTTTTTTTTAAACTTTTTGCAAAAATCATCATATAAGGATGATTTTGCCGGACATTTGGACCACTCAATCTTGGTACACGTTAGATCGGGTTGCATCGAGTATCGACCCATAAAACTTGTTTGTCAAAATTTCACTGCTGGATATGATCACAAAAAGTACACTATAACAATATAAATGTAATTTATTGCATGAAATGATGTATATGGTGAACAATAGAGAATACACTTTAGACAATTTTTGACCCATTTGATGTGTTATTATTTTGACTAAATTTTTAATTTTGCCTATTTGACCCGTTAAAAATATAATATAACCCACACTGGCCTGTTCTGTGCAAATGAGTCGAAACTGCTACTTTACATATTAGGAGTCTTCTACTTTCAACAAACAGCCAATCCAAACCTAAATCCACTATGCAACTCCCTCTCATGAACATTGTATCTTCTCCTCAGTTAGTGGTGATTAGTTTTGTTCCAAGATTATATCTAGTACTTCAGTAACAAGTAGATTTCCCAATCTCAAGGAAAAACCTCTTAAAATATTTAATTCCGATCTCCCACACAAGTCAGCCATCTCACTTAGTGACCTCACAGGATTCTAAATGAGCTTTCAAAAAGACAACAACTTCCAGAAGCTAGTGCAGTAAGTGATGTCTTTCAAGAAAATATAAAAACAAAATTGTGTAATAATGTTGCGTAGCCATGCTTAAATAAATCAATTTAATCCTTTTTACTGTGAACTGAAGTTAAGGAACTGAAACAACTTACATCTTGGAAGAAAGTCGAAAGGACTTAGTGTATAAATAGCACCAAGAAATACCTGCACACAAGTAAATGATTCAGCACATCCTGCAAAGCTGAACGCCTAAACACTCCTACCAAGAAAAACAATTTAGTAGTAGAAAAAGTTTTTATTTCTATGAAACAAGGCCATCAAAGTTTGCAAAAAGTTTAAAGGGGTCATTTACAGCAATTTGGTGTAAAGGGACTCCAAACCATTCAGTACATCTTTAAATTCAATATCTGAAATTATTAGTACTTCAGGGGAATTTGAAGGAACACACTACCACACCATATATCTTTTTAGCTGTTGACCGCCAAAGTTTACAAGTTTATAGATTAAACACCACATAAATTTTGGTCAGGAAAATAAGTAGTCACTATTGGAAAACTGTGACACCTAATTGATAGCTGGTTGACCACCATAGGCATTAACAACATACTGCAAAAATCTGCTGCCAACCCTGTACACAAAACCTAGAAAAATGATATACATACCTAAAGATATGCCTAAACATAAAAGTCATTTCTCTATTGTATAAATGGACCAGCTTCCTCACAAACCAATGGATCATGACATGTTTGTTTAGGCACATTTTTAGGCATGCCGCATGCGTTTCATTTCTCTTGAATCTAATATAATAGTTTGCTTTTATAAACACCAAAACCTTTTCAACTACGCTTAACCCACGAGACACTGAAAGCACATGGACCTCTTAATACAGTATCCCCCAAAAACGGATCAAATATGGAGAGAACGACTAGAGATTCAATGTCATACTCTAAATTCGTTTAATAAAAAAAGAGTCCAAAACAACCCAAATCACAATTATGATTTCAAAAAACAGTTCAGATTTGCTTAACTGCCACTAAACGCAATCTGCTAAGGTAAGCAACAGGTCTATCAGGATCCATCATTGCTTGAAGCAACCTCTTGATAAGTAAGGGCAACTGAAGTACTTGCTGTCTCACACAAAAATTACAATCATTAGATTCCTTTTCAGGCTTATTTCCATTGGAACTACTACCAATTATTAATAAAACTACCCCAATCAACGAAGCAGTATAAGGAAGGTTGTCAACGTACCAGTATAAAACCACAAGCACCCCCAGCAAAAAGGCAATTGTACTGCCTAACATTCTTAAGAACCTCACGTATCCCTGTGTCCTGCTGTTGGGATAACGTTGGTTCAGGCGTTAGCTTTGTAATAGGTCTGGAGCACATGGGGCACTTGCATGGACGAAATGCTGCAACATGGTTCCAGTACTCCATGATACAACCACCTGTAATAGAACACATTAGCTTAATATCCGTTAATAGTAAAACTTAAACCATGACAGGGACAACAACCTAACAGTCTCATAGAAATTTAACTTCACCTTACAGTCGTCAATTTCTCAATTGCTTAAACTTTTCTTATATTTAGTCAGGTTTTGTCACATAAAAGACATTTTAGTTTGCAGATAACTTTCTATAACGTACACTTGAGTCTCGGGCACCTGATTAGAAAATTTGAGACAAAAGTTCCAGCTGTGCGGTTAGTTATAAGAGATTAGATGCAGGGTAATTGTAACTCATGATGATCAATGGAATAGCGACAAATTCATATGTGCCTTTATATATCTCGGTATTCATAGATATCTAGCAACACAGAACATCTGAAAATCAGCCCCATGAATGTTACTTCAGAATACCCACCCTCTCGTTATCTACAGTTTTAAAAGAATGTCCTTGTATTTCCGGAGAATCAACAAGCATCATCCTACACTCTAATTAAAGTTTACATTTGTGGGGTGTTTATAAACTTAAATTATAAAGTTAGAATATAACAGCAGCATACCACAGTACCAGTGGCCACAAGGGCCCTTACAAGGCACCGAAAAGGATCCGAAACAAATGGGGCAACAATCATCAACCGGAGGTCCATCACGGACTAGGCTTAAACTATTTCTCTCATCGTCAATTAATTCCGTACGTCTTCCAGTATCTTCCATTTCATTTGCCATTTGATTGTACGGAAAACAGTTTTGATATTGTGTGAAAACCGACAAAAGATAAGATTGATAGATAAGACTTATCTATCTACTGGTACGGATATTGTGTGAAAACCGACAAAAGATAAGATTGACCGTCGTTATTGGCGGTACACTTTTGTTTTCTAGTTTTGGTCACGTATATGGTTCATTTCTAGACATATATACTACAGAGGTTAATAGACAAAGAAATTATCATATTTTTCTAAATGATTCACCTAAGTTACTTAACTTTTATTTTGTTCACTTAAGTTACTGAACTTATGAAACATGACATTTGGGTTACTCAACTTACAAAAATATACGTAAACATCATTGAACTTGTAAAAACATGACATTTATGTTACTTAACTTACCTAAAAATATACGTTCAGGTTGCTCGGATTAACATTGAAATTATGGGGGTGTATGTTTATCAAAAGTTCAGTAACCTAAGTGAACAAAATGAAAGTTGAGTAACTTAGGCGGACTTTTTGAGAAAGTATAATAATTTCTTTGTCTATTAACCCTATATACTACATATAAAATAAAATTAATCTCTCTCTCTTCATTAAATTCAAAAAATTAAGTAATACAAGTATTGATTCACATTGTACAATCTTTAATGCAAACAACAAAAAGTAGAAATTCAATAATAAAAACATTGATGCAACATGTACAATTAATCAATGCATAAACATATACTTATTAACTTGTCAACACATTTAATGCTATTTTTAAAACACCAATTATTAATTAATGTAATTTTTAAAACACCCCTAAGATAAAAAGTACATGTTATTATACAAATTGTACAAGCTAATAATACACACAAAGCTTTATATAATTTATATGCTAATACATATAGTTTTGAAAGTCGGACCGAAACAACAGGTTCAACCGGGAACATAAGTGATCACCGGTTCGGCTATCAAATAAAAGTCATTTGAAACGAACCGGAGAGAACCATCTGAACCTATAAAAATGGATGAATCGGGCCTGATCGAGATCATTTTCCTTGTTAGTGCAAATATTACGCTATTTAATCTATACGATCTTTTTATGTTTTGATGATGACAAACATAGAGAGAAGATAGTAGATTCAAAAACCCATACCTACCCTATCTCACTCACCCACTACCACCCCCCACCACCCAATAAAACACCTAACCAACATTACACCTACTTCCTCACATAATTTCCCTACCCAACAACGTCCATTCTCGTTCTCGCCACCCTAGTAAATGCGTAAGTTGTGTACCAACCAACATTAAACTGTGTAGTATGCATCCCAACAGAAACTAATTTATTACTCAAAAAATTAACAAAATAACAAAAACTATTTCTCAAAAAATTATATTAGACACAATTATTTTTGAATCTATCAAAAAATATTTCTATTTGTTAATTATTTTGAATTTCAAATATCGGTCATTTCTACCCTATGAACACATTGTTGTCACTTTAACATAGATTTCACCTTCACACAAAAAGAAAATGTGTGTATGAGGCGTCTATCGGGGCGAGGGTCCCTTAAATAGGCGGTGGCCACTTTTAGAATACCTGGGTCCTAATATATATCTGGGACGCGTTTCTGACCAGGATATTTTTCAGCTCATATAAATAGTGGGTCACCTTCCAACTAATTTCATAACCCTTTTGCGCGGGCTTTTCTTTTAGGTTTTTTCTCTCTTCGGTTAACCTCCCAACTCTCAACAATCCTCCCTTTATCATCTCCAACTTGTATACTCTAGTTTCACTGTAATCCAAAACTTTCTCATATCCTTTTCCTAACCTTCCCTCAAAGTGCCCAATGAGCAGAACTTTCGTTCATTGCCATGATCAGAAGTAATGTTTGTCTAGTTAGTTCATTGGTTAACATTTGTTAATATCGCATATCAGTCCCATTACCATTCATTCTTGGGATATAGTGTATAATCCGAAGAAGTGTTGATGTCGTGATGTTTAGTATTTCGGTCATCAAATACAAAGTATGGGTGATTAATGGGTCAGTCTACCTTAAGATTAGGACTTCGACTTTTAGCTTAGTGTCGGAAAAATATTGTATGCGGTACAGCAGGTTTATGTGTTGAGGCCAGAAAAACCAAGGTTATTTGGTGGGGCATAAAAAATATTAACGGGTTTGGTTGTACCCGAATGAAGGACGTAGCACTTTAGCTTATGTGTCGAAAAATAAATGTAAGCACTTGGTTATAAGGTTTTTTTCTCGCGAAAGGGAGCTTGTGGATTAGTGAAGTGACTCTCGAGTTGGATACTCGAAGAAGTGGAGTAGGGCGAAGAGGAGCTTGTGACCGAACCACTATAAATCATTCCGTGTTTGGTTTGTATTTTCTTTTACCTTTCGCTTTACTGGATTTCCTTACATTTTTCCGGGTATTTTATACTTGCATTGTGCTTATGATTGTGTGAATGGTTGTGTATATATTGTTAGTTAAGGTTGTGTAGTTCTTTGTACTAAATATTGTATGTGTGGTTATATTGTTAGAATATGTGTTAGATATTGTTAACCTATTATCGACACTTTTACTTTGTGCGTCAATCTTGACTGGGTAGTTGATAAAATGATTTAAGTGTTTTAAAGAAAAACGTATGCCCTCCCCCCAACCCGCCACCCCCCCCCCCCCATCACGAGTTTCCTCACTATTGGTTTAGGAAGCCACGTCGCTCTAGTTTTCAAAACAAAATGATTTTTAAAATGACAGTACGATCCCATGTATCAAATTACCATGAAAGGGGATTTAAATATGAAAAGTGTTTTGTTGGTATTGATTAGTACTAGTTTTGTTATTTAAATATACTTCGTATATTAGCGTAAAGAAATTTTTTCGCAAAAGAACTTGAAAGTGTCAATCTTATGTTTGTTTAAGTGTAAGAGTTAGAAAATTATGTCTAAAACACGAAATTATGTGCTGAAACAACTTTTTAAAGTCCTATTGACACGGGCAAAATAGTATATATATATATATATATATATATATATATATATATATATATATATATATATATATATATATATATAACACTAGAATACCAATTATCAAATAATAAGAGTAAGAGAAAGTATTTCGTTAAGAAATGAAAATCACTTTAGAAAAAGTGATGACCAAATCTTCCCGAGTCGTATCCCGACGAAGCGTGAATTGAGAATCGGTTAAGTTCGTGATCGCGTGATTTAAATAGACAAGATTTGATTTGGATTCTATTTCTATTTATAAAATGCAAAAACAATTAAAGGCAAGGAAACAAATAAGGCAAATAAGGATTTAAGCTAAAAACGATAACAAAAATTCTAAAACGCGACTTAAAACCTAAATTATCAAATTTTAACCCTAAAAATGCAAATCTAATTTATAAAAGTCCTAAATGATTAAAAATAATTTTAAAAAAAAAGAATTATATTTTTTTGACGTTTATTTTATTTATTATGAATTAAAAACATATTTAATTTAAAAATATTATAAAAAACATTAAACTAATTTAGAAAAATCTGAAAAAATCACAAAAAGTACTTTGAACTAATCTAATCCTAGGAAAAATAAAACGGGTCCAACAACTTTTCTCAATAAGTTGTAAATAAGCCCAAAAGGGCTGAAAGCTTAAACTGCAAAAAAGGGTTTAAAAGAAAAGTAGTGTGAAGGTATAACGAAAAAGACCCAAGGGCGAGTTGGTAATGAGAGTGTGTGTTAAAGTGTTGGGCTGTTAAGAGGGAGGTCACAGGTTCGAAGCCTGTGACTTCCTTTTTAGTGAAAACATTTTTTTTATTTTCTTTTTGAAAAAGCTAAACTATAAGTAAACTTAAGCTAATTTAATAAAAACAACTTTTACTAAAACTTAAAAATAAGCTAGGAAAAAGCTTAAAAAGGGTGACAGTTGCTTAATTAAGACCTAGGGGCTTATAACTAACTGCTTGGCTATTTAGACTAAATAAGCAACTAGAAAAGCAAATAAGCTGAAACCAGACCCTAAGCTAAACTCAATAAGCACTTATGTCTAGGAATAAGCTAACAAATAATCTGAAAAGGCAACCTAAAAGCATGAAGACAGCAGGCTCTAAAGGCTTCTTAAAAGACAGAATAGCAAGCTTAACCACTACTTTTTAAGCTATCCTAAGAACTAATAAGCAAAA
>BQNB010114075.1:837-18067 GCA_026074375.1 Tanacetum coccineum
ATCTTTGGCAGTTTATGTCTGTTTTTGGTCATTTAAGTCCGTTTTTAATGGAAAAAGGTATGTGTATTTAAGCACATACCAGTCAACTGTAGAACTAAGGAGTATTTGTGCTGAATGAAGTTCAGATTTTAAAGAAGTTTCCTTTCTGTTTCGGTCCGAGATGATTATTCTCATTTGTTCATCAATTTTTCGTTCTCTATCAGTTAATTCAAACTTTGCCCGTTTTTCATATTCCCCGACCAGTTCCTTATATCTCGCAAGTTCAAAGGTCACTGAGTCATTCATTACCATGTCTGGCTTAATTGCTAATCTACTTTGTACACCCTATTTATGCATTTCATCGAGAATTGTCATCAATGCATCATTTCGTACAGAAGATGCATTACATTGTACAACATGTTCTTCGTTGTCTTCCACATACTGATCATACGGAATAATATTACTATCACTCGTATAGTCAGCATCAGAGTCAACAACGTAGTTGTGTTGTACATCGTTTTGCATCTCGTGTACATCATGATACTCATCCATATGTTCTACAAAGGCATCATGATCTTGTACCTCAAATGGATTATTCGAGTCGTATGATGGCCCGGCTTCATCGTAGATTGGATCTTCAGATGTGAGATTTGCCATGAACATGGTCTGTGAAGTGGGACCCTCATCAACATCAGAATCGAATGCATCACATTCATCTGCTTCAAAAATATGGTCCACATTGAGTGCCAAATCATTCTCCTGTGAATCATCCACATCATCATCAACGTTGGTAACCTGTTCCCCTGCAAGAAATAACGACTGTTCTTCATCCAGTACTGCTCCACTCTCCTGGGCTTGCATTAGTAGCATCTTGTCCTTGAAGTAGTCTGAATCTTGAAGTCGCTTTGGTCTTGGACATTCACGTGCTATGTGCCCAAGTCCGTTACAGTTGTAGCACTTGATGGGTTTCGCTTGACCAGGATTAATCATGCCTCCTCTGTTCTGAGCTCCTACATTTCCCGCTACACCATTTCCTCTTGCATTGTTTCTCTGAAATGGTCTTCCTTGATTAGTCGCATTGTATCTTCCACGGACATCTTGAACCACAACTTTCCCGTCTTGAACCATAGCTTTGTTCCTTGCATTAGACGAAGCTCTAAGTTGATTGTTAGTTTGAGGAAGATGTGATTTGTACGATTGAGTGAGGAGGGCAAGTGTGTTGGATAAACTTTCAATCAAGTTTTCTGTTGAGGAACTCCCTGAGTCCAGTTGAAAGTTGTCAGAAGGATATGGTTCTGTTGAGGATTGAGGAGACTTGGATGATTGTGTTGGATACTGCTGAACTGAGGCGTCTGACACTAGTGCCAAAGGATCATTATTTGGTTAACCGAACCTTTCCATCATAATTCTGTTCTCATTAACATGCACCTCATGTTGCTTTAAGTAGGCATACAACTGATCACAGTTTGTCTTTCAAACCTCCAGGTAAGTTTGGGACTTCATTATGAATCTACTCCACTCGGCAACATGTTGTTTCACGAAACTTAGAGTTAACTGCATCCTGGACATGGGTCATTTTTGATGTTCTCATGTCATTAATGAGCTTCGTAAACTAACATAGATCCCTTGAATTATTTCGTCCTTTGATTGACGGAAGTGTTTCAAATTCATCTGTATAACTGTAGATTCCCAGTCATTCCTTTGTTAACTCAGAACCTTCCAGAATCATCTTCACTTTTTCCCAAATGTCTTAGCGTCAGTATAGTGAATGATGATGAGTAGATGTCCTTTTGTATACCCTGAAGTAGATAAATGGTTAGCACAATGTCAGCTTTATACCTTTCCTTTTCTTGCAGCCGAAAGTCTTTAAGGACGCTAGCACACTGGACCTTGTTGAACTGCACCCTTTGAGGTTTCCTCCAGTAATGAACACTGAGACCGTGTCCATTCTGAAATGCCTTCTTTAATATACTTCATAATATTCTCTCCATTATCCTTTCCTATACAGTATATACGTATACGTAGTAGCCAAGTGAATTCAAAGGTCCTGTTCTATCAGCATTGGTGGCGTGTATCAGGAACCTACACTGGATGTCTTCTTGCAATACTAGACATCTTATTTATTATGATAGATATGGTATTTTGATCGATTCAATTTTAGTGAGTTGTACGTTAAAAGTGGTGAGGTTAACGTATCGGTATTTTGACATTTAGTGAAATTAAATCCCGAGTTTGAGATTATTTTAAATTCCTAAGACAGAAGCTCAACTCGCCGCCAAAGGCTACCAAACCGCTGCAAAGAAATAAGGCAACTCGCCGGTGGAAGTTTAAGGCAACTCGCCGAACACAACTCGCTGCCAAGCAACCCGCCGCGAGGAATTAAGACAACTCGCCGGTGGAATTTTAAGGCAACTCGCCGAAGTCAACTTAAGGCAACTCGCTGTTAAAATTTAATACAACTCCCGAAACATAACTCACTGCCAGCAACCCGCCGCGAGAGATAAGACAACTCGCCGGTGGAATTTTAAGGCAACTCGTCCGAAGTCAACTCGTTGCCAACAACCCTCCGCGAAAATATTTTAATCAAACCGCCGTAGAAGTTTTCAAACCGCCAGAGTTTTCCTAAAGAAATTTACTATTTAAAAATATTCAACCCCAGATAACCTGTTCACACCGCTGGTAATGCAAACCGCTGCTTAGAAAACTCCGCCTCTTGTGCTAACTCGCCACATGTTCAAAACGCCGGTAAGACAAACCGCTTGCTTAGTAACAACTCGCCGCTTGAGCACCTTCCCACCTAAGCACCCGCGTGTGTCGAGGGTTTGGTAACCTACATAAAAAATACTATTTTTCAGCAAACCGCCGTGAAGAAATTCTGGCAACTCTCCACGAAGAACAACGACGTTTTTCACACAAAATCACCTATAAATCACCCTTTTGAACGATTTTGCTTGATTTCTTTTGCACAACACAATACCATAAGGTAATAGCTACTAGAAACACCCAAACTTTATCAATACAAACAACAAAATTCGGAGATCTTCAAAAAAACAAGCTAGTGCCTTCAAGTGTACACTTTCGAATCTAAATCAAGCAAGAAAATCGCACCATACACACGATCTAATCATCCCATTAGATCTGATACCAAATTGTGGTCTATCCTAAACATCATACACACGGGGTCGATTTCTTAGATCGGGCCTAGTTTCTAGAGATAGTAACACTTGAGAGAGAATATTCTAGAGAGAGGAAAGTGTTTTCATAGTAATGAATTTTATGACTAGCATTCTCTTCCAAAGTTAGAAGAGGCTATATATAGTACTTACAATATACCGGGTATTCGTAACCACATAACACCGAAAAACGAATTAATTAACTCTTAAAACTACCGAGCTATAATAAACAGGTAAAATACACCGGTGACCAAGTCTTTTTTCTAAATATCTAACAACTTTTGAACTTTTTACTCCCCGACATTTATTAAATCTAAGTGAGGTTCTATTTTGAATTTCAACCATGCATCAACGTTTTGCAATATACTATGCTTTACGTTCCACCCAAGAATAATGAGTTTGAAGGCGAGATCATCCCATGTAGCGACTTTCGTCTCGGCACATCCCAACCTTGCGGCTAAGTGACCAGGCTTTTGACACCCCACAGAGACTAGTATCGGGACTCACGGACCTTAGGTTTCAAAATACTCTCAGGTTTCCCGTATATACATAGCTTATAAAATAGAATAGTCAAAGTTCAAAGCCATATTTGAATTTAACAAAAAGAAATCAATTTTATAATTTAAACTTAGCTATTAAACATTTTAATGCAATTGATAACCTCGGCCTTTTAGAAGGCTGCAACATCGGTTGTGAGCCGGCAAGATGCAGCAAACTTTTATCAGTCTCGGATTTTTATTCTTACTATTGGCTTTCTTTAGAAGACTACCACATCGGTTGTGAGCCGGCAAGAGGTAGTAAACTTTTATCAACCCACAACTTTTATTATATTATTTTTACATTTTATCATTTTTTTTTAATTATTATTTTTACTTTATATAGAAAAGACTTCTTTTTGAAAAATTCAAGTATAAGTTTGAACTAAGACTAAAATTTTTGCTATATATTACATAAAAATTGTAGATTTAAGTTTAATCTCCAAAAACAACACGTATATTATTCCGGTTAAGAGCTTATGGGAGAAAAAGCAACAAGTTACATACATGAGCTCTTAGGATTTCCAAATAATCCTTGTTTAGCATCCTACTCATACTTAACTCTATCATTTTTCGTTCTTCGCGAATATTCGCGAACGCTCAGCCTAAAAGGTTAAGGAACAAGCTAGAGCTCAACACGCTCGATCGGGTCAAAATTTACTCTTTCTCTACCCAGCAAGAAAGTCAAAATTGTGACAAAAAAACTTATTTTATTTTTGAAAATTTTTAACTTTTTTCATATTTTTGAAAATTTTTGTGGGAAAACGGGGTAGGTGAGAACAACGAGAAAAAAATAGGCAAGATCATATCGAAGATATACTACCCCATACTAAAATCAAACATTGTCCTCAATGTTTCCTAGCCTAAGACTTAAAAACCCCATACTAGAACTCAAAAAGGTCGAATGTATAACTCAACATGAAGAAAGTATCACAAAAATCTTTAGCCGTTTATTAAGTGTGCTACAAGATAAATGTTAGACGATAATAATCTTTAGGATATCGGATTTCCCCAAACTAATGGCAAGCAAAGGCTAGGAAGCTCGAGTGAACCGGGACAAAACACCAAACACGAGAGTCTTCAGATTATTTGGGTCAATCCTGCAAACAATCACAACTACAAACAACAAACACAAGGAACGGAAGAGTACAAGCCTCCTCACAACACATTAGAAATAAAAATAGAAAATGGAAAATGGAAAATGGATAAGCATGGGGTGCCTCCCACGAAGCGCTTTGTTTTTGGTAACCGAGTCACATAGCTTGACTCTTTTGGCTTCTGGAGGAAGTTATCTACCTATAGTTTTTAAGAAATGATGTTCACTAAAGAAATCCGTTGAACATCTAATGTATAACCGTAACATATCATAAGATGGGCTTTGAAATATGGAAATATGCGTGTTAGCTTCTAATCAATCAACTAGTCATACATTGAACCTTAAATGTGTAACCCCCTACTCATACATGAACCTCTAATGTTTAACCCCTAACCTTATACGCTTGAACCTCTGAATGTGTAACCCTGAGCTCATACATGAACCTCTAATGTGTAACCCTACCTAATGTTACGAATCACAAAGCACAACCGAAAATTCAAACATGATCAACTAGGATCCAACCTCAATATTATCTCACCGATATGTTTAACCCTATCTCATACATTGAACTTATAAGTTGAATAAGAACCCTGACTCATACATTGAACCTATAATGTTGAAACCCTAACTCATAACATTGACCTACAATGTTGAAGCCGAAACTTCTACTGAACCAAAACAATACTACCAATCTAAAATACACTTCATGAGTTTTCAATAACCAGATAGGCAAATGATACACAATACCTCATAAATTGAACCTCTATTGAACCCTACCATACATTGAACCTTTTAAATGTGTAACCCAAACTCATACATTGAACCTCTAATGTGTACCCTAACTCATTACATATGAGACGATAATTCTCTACAGTATAACCCTAGCACATTACATTGAACCTCTAATGTGTAACCCTAACCTTATACGTTAAACCTTAATGTGTAAACACCTAACTCGAACGGAGGAACCGAGAAAACCACACCGAACTGAACCGGATGACTCGATCCGAATGGACTCGAACCGAATGAACCGATAAACCATATCATTATATCAACAATAATAAAAAAATTAGTTATATTTATAAGATACATAATTATAAAAAAACTTTTATTAGTAATTTATATTATAAATGTATACAATTTAACATAATTATTAAAAGATAACTCTTTCCCAGACGACATACGCTGGGGAAAATATTTCAATCGATGGAAGTTTTTCGTTTAGCCCCTCCATAATTTTTCAATAACGCCCATTTTACGCAAAACGACAAAATGAAATGTTTCCCCACGACCATGTCGCTGGGGAAAGTTTTTCTTACTAAAAATTAATTTAATCGTTGACAAATCAAAGTTATAATACGTTTATCCCCAGCGACATTCGCTGGGATGTCTGTTGACAAAGTCAAAGTTATTAGCGTTTCTCCTCCACGCAGTGACCATGTCCTGGGGAATGTCGCGGGGAAAAAACCTTATCATAAACAGGTCTGCTTTCTCACAGACGACAAAACCGATTAAAACACAAAAAAACAACTCTTGACGATTTTAAATTCATCAAAAAAACCACCACCCACACACCACTCATCGCCACCAATCCCCACCACCAACACCACTCACGCCACCATCACCACCACCACAATACCACTCATTCGCCACCTACCACTGCAATAACCCTCACACACATCGAGCCCCCCTCCTCTAAAAGTTTAATTTCTTTTTCTCTTAATCCTCTAAAGATTAGAATTCTTTGTATTTGTGGAGTAGCGTGACGACAGCGGGGATTTTTTTGCGGGCAGCGGGTTTTTGGCGGTGCCGTTGCGGATTTTGGCGGGCAAGCGTGTTTTTTGGCGGGCAGAGGTTTAATAAGGTGTGCTTTTTTTTATCCTTTAGGTATCCCCAGCGACATGTCGTTGGGATTGGTAAAAACTTATTAATTTTTGTTTATAACCATAATTTTTGTGGCGTGCAGCGGTTTATAAAGTTGGATTGTAAAAACTTTTTTTTATCCTTATGATGTTTTAGGATTTTAGAGATTAAATTCGGAAAATCCCCGTCTGAATTTAATCATCCTATAGAAAACCCGTCCGAAATTAATTTATTAGAATTAATTTCGGAAAGTCCCTAGTTTTGGGACTAGCGTTTTTAATGTTTTGTGTCTTCATTTATGATATGAATGCGTATAATTGGTTTTAACTATTTGAGATGATTTCGACATGTTTCTCCTTATTACTCTACTTACTCCAACGAATCTGTCTTTAAAACACATATTTGGGAGTTTGAGGAAATGCTGCCAAAATTTCTCAAATAGTAAATCTGGTTATACCATTCAATTGAGATGAATCATTAAAAGAGTGGGTAAGATTGCCTTCCATAATGCACTAGGAACAAACAACTAGGATTGCCTTCCATAGTTCCTTCCATGAATAACTAATGTATAGATAATACACAGGTAGTATTCGCTGATAAGAGTTGTTAAAAAACGCGGGTCTCCCGACGAATTTATGACAGTCCAAAAATTCGTACGCTCATAAGCACCCGTTATGAATATGCAGGAAAAATTAGATGTCCATGCAAAAAAGATGTCGAAATATATATATACAACACCATCGAATGGATTGGAGATCATAATACCGATAACGGTGGGACCCACTTATACGTATGGACAAGCACTTGAACCGGCACAATACCGACGCCACGCTTCAAGCTACACCTACGCCAACCAGCCTCTCATGAGTGACATGACACGTACTCATGATCTACTATAATCCTCGAATAATGAACACAAAGAACCAACACAAGAGATATTGTGAGACAATAACAACGCGACCAAGAGCTACACGTAACGAGTTTGAAGAGTAAATCTAGTGACAACGAGGCGCTGTACCCCGGTTGTGACCCATGTGACTCGATTAGACTTTATGGCAAAGTTTACTTATTTTAAGGTTAAAGGTAAATTGACGGATTCTATATTCAATGAAATGTTAGAGTGGTTACAATATGCATTACCCGAAAGTAAAGGATACAAGTTCCCACCGTCATACTATACCATAAAGAAGACATTTAAAATGATCGGGTTAGGGTACGAGTCGATACATGCTTGTGAACACGATTTGTTTGCTTAAATCGGGAGAAGTTAACAAAGATTGCAACTCTGTCCGGTGTGTAAATAAGAGTAGAGGAAAAGACAGTGACACTCCGGGGAAAGAAAGTTCCAAGGAAGGTTTGCGTTACTTTCCGATCATTCCTAATACAACGTTGTACAAGTCCTCGACACACTGCAAAAGACAATGGATTTAGGCATCTACAGGAAGTGTACGGAGCCCTGTAAGATCAACACCCGTAATGGCGTGAGCTTGGAAGAAGTTTTTGACATCAGTATCCAGATTTGCCAAAAGAACAAAAATGTTTCGACTAGGTTGTGTGCTAGAGGGTTCAATCGTTCGGCAACCTAGTCCAGAACTACAGACCTGTGGCCGTAGATATTGACAACTCACAATCGCTCCCGTGGTTATGTAATGAAAGAAAGTAATTTTATGCTGACGTTGTAATTCCTAGGCCTAAAATCCCCGGGCAGACATGATGTTTACTTGAGGCCTTTTGATTGAGGACCTGCAGTTTTATGGGACAAAAAGGGTTGAGCACTATAGACATTGTTTCACAGGACAAAATTTCATATGAGCCGATGTTTAATGGACCATAAATGATTTTCCGGCTCGAAGTAGTTTTAGTCTGGGAGTGGAGTGCCAAGGTTACAAGGAATGCCCCTACGAGTAATAAGAACTCCATCTATTGGTGAAAAACATAATAGCTTATGTTGGCCAACAGAAATTCTTAAGAAGCCCATAAATGGAGGAGTTCACGTTAATTCAATGGCATACTGATCACAGAGATCCTCCTAAAGAAATCCATCTAGGAATGTAAGCTGGCTCAGCATGCCTAATTGCTAACTGCGTGTGCCGGGTAAACATCCGAAACATGGGGTTGGAAGAAAAAACGCAATGTTGAAGTCGAGCTTACTGGACTATACGTCTATTTTTTACGAGCCTGAGTAATTGGTCTTTTATTTCACTAAACACAATTTAGACATCATGCATATCGAAAAAAAATGTGTTGGAAGGCCATCTGAACTTCCTTTGGGTTAATGACTGACAAATCCAAAGACACCTATACCAGCCAAGGCAAGACAAGACTTGCAAAATTTGGGCATTCAAAGACCTTTGTGGCTAACCAAAAACCACAAGGGGAAGATCGTGAAGCCCCAGGCTGCGTATTCTTTCACACCAGAGAACCGAAAAAAGTTTTGTCAGTACATCAAATGAGTTAAACTACCAGATTGGGTTCGGACATCTCAAGCACAAAGGACCGGATAATGATACAAATATAAACGGGCCCGAAGTCTCATGACTGTCATATAATGGTGGCAACGTTACTTCCTTATGGACTCAAAATTACTTGCCCGATAATATGTAAAACCAATAAATCGAGCTATCTTCCTTGTTTAAGCAACTCAGCTCTGCAACTTTGATGGGGACGACATGTGGAAAATTCGGTCAAGGTGGTTAAAATTCTATGCAAGCTTAGCGCATATATCCTCCTGTCTTTCTTGACTATTATTAATCACTTGCCCATCCATAGCCTAGAAGGCTCTTGAAGGCGTGCCTATTCCTCCCCACTGGTGATGTTATCCATTTGAAAAGATGTCATGAAGAAGCTATAGGTATGTAAAGAAAATAAAGCTAAGAAGCCGGAGGGTTCGATCGCGAGGTCTATGTTGCAGAAGAAGATTGACTTTAAGTTCTCATTATTTTCGTGATGTTACCTACTAAATTTAATCGTCCCTCCGATACGTAATGTGGACCCCCCTCCCCCAACGGTCAGGTTTCAGGCGTTCCGGTCGTTATGCAATACGATTGGTTACGGATCGTTTCCCTCCTTTTAAGTGCGTGCCAATGATTCAATAAAGCGAGATGGTATGTACTGGTCACAAAGTCCGAGATCGACACGTACCCGGGCCCAGTTCCAGATGGTACGCAGTTTTTTAAATTTGTAATGTTTTTTTGTCTTAACTATCATTTCGACGACTTTATTCTAATACCATGAACGTTTTTCAGTTTATTTTCCAGAAAAAAACATGCTATAAAGAATTCACACGGCTGGTTTAGGTACGCTGGTAAACTTAGACTTATTTGTGTACTTAAGTGTAAAAATAACATATCATATTTTTTTGTTCTCTATCTATTCCTATCTTCTTCTAGATATGTGAACGTCACGCAAACATCTCCAAGACCCAGAGGTTAGCACAACCAGCGAGTTATTCGCTTGGCTAATCTGGCCATCAAGGACCTCCAATGTCATAAATACGGCTTGGCGTAAGTAGATGTGTAGGTATGTCTACAGAGCCGCGATGAACTCGCACAAACTCAAAACAACGGACATTGAGCGCTGGCCCTGACGGGGAGATGTTTTATGGTCAGCTTCAAGAATCCCTCGATTCTTGTTTAAATATTTGTCGTTCAAGGTTGCGTTGTTCAGAGTTAAGAGGTTCGACCACTCGCAACAATGGTAGAGCAAGAAAACTTAACCTTAGAAACGGAATGACACAAATCATCAGTCTCTGGTGAGTAGTGAATAAATGAATCAATACATTCCTCGCAACACAAGTTAAACAAGTCTCTACCTAAATCCTACCAAACCCAACGTGAAGTCGTTCGAACATGTATAATCATAAAAAGTTTTCAACAGGGGTGTCATCGTGGTAGAGAACGAACGCTTATGTATTATATATTTGGACACTCATCGATCTCCCACCTTCTACAAGTGGGAATGACATTGGATAATGTCACCTTCTTATATAGAATTTGCATATAGGAATGGTGAATCACGGAGGTTACCCACCGCCAGATATCATTGATGTTCCTGCGAAGACGATATATTTAGCCATGATGAAGACCCCTTTCCTAATGTTTAGCAGATTCTGATGTTGAAGAGACCTCATCAATGGATGATTTATGTGTTGAGAAAGGTTTTATCTAGGAAGAAGAAGATTAACCTTGTGTTGTAAACCTTGCAAATACACTTATTTATTTGAAGAATGAATTAATGAATGAAATTGTTTGTGGATTGTTTAATGTTAAATTTATTTGATATTGGATTTGTGCATAGCTTGTAATATTTTGTTCATATTTTCTACATTTATGCTAATTGTACTTGTACAGATGCTGATGTTGCACGAGCACAGGCGGGGACTAAGGTGAGGATCCTTCCGTCCACCTCCTACAATCTTTCGGTTGCGCGGGTCGCATCATCAACCGAGTAAGAATTCTGGATTATTGTAATACAACATAAATTTGATACATATATTGACTTGCTTGCCATTGAACTTTTATGCCTTTTATCACTCACTTGATTAGCAGGAAGTAAAGCAATCCCCAATTTGGCGGCGTGAAAGCCGGCAGGAAGACCCGGGAAAGGACCCGAACCAGCAATTAAAGGATGCGGTGGCCGCTAATAAAGGCCGGCCCATCGAGATCGGGTTCGAAGACCGTGCTGATAACACGGTTGTCCCACCGCCCCTACTACGAAGCGACCAGTGGGGAAACTACTTCTGGAGAGATTAGGAGCTTAACCTTTGTATTAACCCTTCCTGTCAGAAGTCCCTACCCCCGCGGGGGACAAGGCGAGGCTGATGGCCACTCTTGGGGTCAGTTATCCTTTTCTGTTTATTTAATTAATCGTTTCCCATTTATTTAACTGTGTAGTTATATTTATTATATCATCTAAACAAATAAACAAATTAAATAAATATATAAATTATATTCTAACTCTGTTTTCATGTGGTGTTTATATGATTGCAGTCTCAGAAACGTATAACCTCGAGCCGCAATACAGATACCGAGCGATGGCCCTAAATTCGAAGGATACATCAGGCTCAGTTTTGAAAATATATAACACAACCAAGGCAACCTGAAAGAGGGAGCATTGGGGGGGATCAGAGACCCGAGACTGGAGCTTATGATTGGGAACACCGGATCAGCGGGCAAACCCGATGAGTACACGGATGAGTGAGTGGGAGAAAAACATCAACTTCTGGAATGACCTGCCAACGCCCCAGACGAGCCAAACAAATAGGCTGAATCGGTCCCAAAGAGCACACATGGTATCACGCATGGATCTCGTTCTATTCCCTCTCACCTTCGACAACCTTCTATGGAAATTATAATAATTATTATTGATTTTACATACAAAATATATATATCTTGATAATACATTTTGGAGTGTTAAGATTTGTCGTTTTAATTAGATTGATCTTAATCGAGTGCCTGTACAGAAATGAAACGACCGGCAACTCCAAAAAGAACCTTCAGAGATCGATCACTTCTATCGTCCTCCACACCGTTAAACTGTGTATTCCAGATCCTGAGCTCTCCGGATGTATGTAAGTATTCTTTCAAACCATACATTAATGAATCATCGATTTAATTAATGTAGCAAACCCGACTAATATTATTTCTATCTTTGTGCGTATGTCATCTTACATAGGATAATGAGGACTCTCGGCGACCGGTGACACACCCACTGCAGAAAATCAATGCGATGGTCCAGGCCGGAAAGCTTCGCGCCGCGGCCAACATTCTGGCGTTGGTCCGCAAATGCCCAGGATACGTCCTGCTCTGAGGCTGAGCTAGTAACGCAACCCGTTGACAGAACAGGATGTAGATTCATGACGAGCCTTGATGAGGAGCGACAACAGGTTCGCGGATGCTTTTGCTAGGTATGATTCAGGTGGAGCCAGCGGGAGTGGCGGGAGTCGCGCGCGTGATAGAGAGGATGGTGATGATACGGGGGGTGAGGATGGTGGCGATGACACGAGTTAGTCGTGTTATATGTTCATTAGTATGGTACATTATTTCTTTATGTTTATCTTGTGGACTATTGACTTGTTTCCCTAGTATGCTACATCACGCTTGTTTCCCTAAACTATCATGTGTACATATTCGGCTTTTGGCCGATTTCCCTATATTAGATTTTGGTTTTGGTACAAGTTGTGGTGTATTTTGTATTGCGAGATGCGTTTACTTTGTATTTGTGTTTTGGTACAAGTTGTGGTGAGTGTATACAGGTTTTGGTAGATTTTTTCCGGAAAAAATCTGGAAATGCTGCTGTGCAGGCTGTATATAAAAAAAATTGCAGACTTTTCCCCAGCGACATGTCGCTGGGGAAAATTCCCTTTGAGTTTGACTTTTCAACGCTTTTCACCTCGAGAGTTTTGTCCTTTAGCGGGATTTTCCCCAGCGACATGTCGCTGGGGAAAAGTCTGCAATTAACTTAAGATTTTATTATTAACTATAAATATTTGGTTTTAATCAGAAGTTTCCCCAGCGACATGTCGCTGGGGAATATACTGCCACCGTGGCACCAATTCCTTGACCAAAAAATACGTGGGGCCCACTTTTCGCTGGGGATTGTCGCTGGGGAACGTTTTGCCATCGAGCTTACCCCATCAACTTTTCCCCAGCGACATTTCGCTGGGGATATGTTTCCCCAGCGACATGTCGCTGGCGAAAGGGTCGGAATGTTGCTGGGGAAAGCATCGAATGTTGTAGTGAAATGTAAGTATATGAATGTTAATTGATGAATGTTAACCAACCCATGATCCAGGTGCCTGAACCAACCTCTCACTCATCATCAAACCATACTAGTACCACTAACTTGAATTTATTTATCGTATCAAGAGCGCACATACAAATGTTAAGTATATGAATGTTAATGTGTGTGTTACTGGAAAATTTTGGTCGTTGTTCGAGAATAAGAAGATCGTTGATGTTGTTCGTCCTAGGATTCGGGTACATTAACATTCATCACCATACATTAACATTCATTTCCGTATTGTATTGAAGCACATATCCAACATTCAGACACGTAGTTATAATGATTAGTCAACTCCTAAAGATAACTTAACTTCTTTCGAGCTATATTGTTATACAGAGTTTTTGATAAGCTCTTATTGAGAATCCAAAAGAAAGAATTATTAGCTAAGGATCAACACTACATTTCGGATAGATCAAAGGAAACTTTTAATAAGTTCTTATCGAGAATCCCTATATTTAGATCTTATCCTCATAACATTCTATTGGTTAACTAATGAATATTAATTGATGAATGTTAATCATGACCCATGATAAAGGTGCCCAAAGTAACCTCCCACTCATCATCAAAAAATATTACTCATATGAATAACATGCATTTCATTGATAATGTCGAGAGCGCACATACGAATGTTAACTAGATGAACATTAATTGATAAATGTTAACCATGAACGATGATCCAGGTGCCCGAACTAATCTCCCGCTCATCATCAAACCATAGTGTCGAGAGCGAACATACGAATGTTAAGTATGTGTTACTGGAAAAAGTTACATAGAAGGTGACTGGTTTTTGTAGTAGGCAAGTTGTTATTAGGGTTTGATGTTGGAGTGTAAAGTTTATTAGGCACAATGAGAAGAAGACAATAACTACTCCGCACTATACAACCTAGTACCCTCACCTACTGATTGTGCAAATATAGGCACGACCAAGCTTCGATGGGGATTGAAGAGTTTGAGGATGGATGTTGGATTTCCAAGCCGTAGATAACATGTGACAAAACAAATGCAAACACTACATTAAGTGAAGCATAGGGGGTGTCCCTACGAATCACCTACGACGTGAGAGTAAATATGTGCTTTTGAGTAATAAGTATACATAAAGGTATGTAAGTAGGTGTTTAGAGCGTAAATCAAAGCTGAGGACCTTGCCATCTATTTATAGGTAATGAAAATAGGCTGGAACAAGGCTCTGCACATAAACTGGTAATCATGGGGGTGTCCCTCGATTTAAGGGGGATTCCAGAGTTAGTGTACCACGATCTCTACCTTGGCTGAAAAGCTTGGGTAGAGAGGAGAACGTGGATTTTGACCTAGTCAGATGTTACCTCTGCCCTAGTTTCGTCGAAGAGGACACCGCGGAGAGTGTTGGCCTTCGCGTGGCGGATTTCCATACTGGTAACTATGGTGGAGATGATTTTACATCACTAGAAACTATTTGAAGGTTTCTAGGTATAATTAAGATTAGATCCCTTTCAAGCTCGAAGGGGAGGCCTTCGAGCCGGAGGGGAGGGTACGTCATCACCTACCAAAACGTAAAAGCTCTATTGAAGTTAAATTAACACACCATCAGCCATATTAGATATAGTGATATTATTATTATTATTATTATTATTATTAATTTTTTTTATTATTATTATAAATCACTTTATTAAGAAACTCAAGAGATTTCAGTTACAGGGTACTCGTCACCGCAACGCGCGAGTACCCTGCTAGTAATAATAATAATAATAATAATAATAATTAGGAACTTGTGCGATGCTATGACAATATGTAAGCAGTAGTTAGTAATATTAATAAGGTATGGGTCAAAGTAGCTGAAAGTTACTTGTAGTGGCACTTAGTTTATAACGGTTTAATAAGTAAACCACATATACGTAGTATTATTTAGAAAACAAAAGTATTAAAATTTTGTTTAGTTACTAATGGGCTTAGAAAATAAACAGAAAGATATATTGTATTTTGATTTTGGACTTGTATTTTTTATACCTTACACATGAGTATTAGGGTTTATTTGTTTTCCTTCTCATCGTGTAAATCAAATTATCCTTCTCGGTTCTCTTCCTTTAAGCCACATAATGACGTCTGTGTTTCTATATTTGATATTCTCATGTTCTTTTGGTTTGAAAACTTCTTGTTATTGGTTATTTAAATTTATTGAGTCTTTTTTATCATCTATGTCGCTATACGTCTTTATTATAAAGACAAGGTAATAAAGTTATCATCTCTTATAAACTTATTTTGGATGCATGAGCTTTGTTGATGTTACGATATATTTGCTGTATTTTTTCACTGCTCTTTTATTTTTTGGGCTTTTATTGTTTTAGATAAAACAAAAATAGAGTAACCAGAAACAAATTTCTATGCATTAAATAGAATGTACCATGTGTTATATTAGTTGTACGCTTGAGTAAGGGGGTATTTTTAATATTAGCATTGATTATATGTGTTCAATTGATGTATGAGTGCATTTAATAGTTGTAAACAAAGCTTTAAAACTTGTAATGCTTAAAATTAAGTTTTATTTGTGCATTAGAAGTATTGTACAATATGCTTCATAACTTGAATTACGTAAAAAAATTTGGGCATTAAATGAAGAAATAGAGTCCAATATGCTTTATACGAGGCTTGGATACGCCCGTGCATTGCACCGGGTCTGTTTTTGTGTAAAATCTTGTTGTTAATTATGTGAAGCATAATATAAGTTTATATCTTAGCGGTTGGGTTTGAAAGACGTGTTGCGTTGCACCGGAGTTTTTTTTGTTTAAAAATCGAACTATTAAATTAATACACTTATTAATTGAGCCAATATTTTTCCTCAACGTTTGTTCCAAACCCACCTGAAATTTAAACCTCCAAATCATGTCGCTTATTTAAGTTTTCTTTTAACTACATTTTGCGTTCATACCCATGCGATGCATGGGCTTTGTTTTTCGATAAAAATATGAAATTTTGCTTATGTATAAACTTTTTTTTATCTATATTATGAACTTTTGCTTAGGTTAAATCATCAATTATTTTTTTAACCATAACTGACTTTTAACTTTATGTTAATATGTACATTGATTTGTTGACTGAAATAAATCACAATCAATGCTTTCCGTTAAAAAGTAAATCACAATCAATCAATGATTTCCGTTACTAAAATAAATCACAATCAATCAATGCTTTCCGTTACGAAAATAAATCACAATCAATGCTTTTGAATAACATATAAGACTTTAGAGAATAATGTGTACACTTTTCAAAGCATGGGTTACACCATTTGATCTACCACTATCCTTGCCTTTGTGCGAACAATTCCCTTTTTGTCTTCTTCTTTGGTGCTTCTGAACTTGTGTTTAATCCCCAACAAAAAATTCAGCAACTCTAACAAATTAGAAATAAAGCTAATTTAGGCAATGGACAAATGGGACTCGAAGAATTCACAATTCTTTGTTTCTTTTTTTCATGGCAGAACCACAACCTCACATCAATATATGATTTTCACAGTTATATGATTTTCACAGTTATATGATTTGTTCTATGGAGGAAGGATTTCAAAGAATAGTTATATGATTATATACATACCACAACTATTATAAATAAAAATTATACAAAATTTACCTATCTTCAACCAACACACACTCTTCCTTAAAAACATCTGCCTCCCATTGCAGCCACCAACCTATACCATTTCCTGCTTCTGAACCCACTCGGATCACAACCACATCCATTAATTAGATGAAACACAAAACACCTAAAAAACTAACCATACAAATTGTTGTCGGTCTGATAATCTTATCACTAAAACCATTTTTAGAACA
>BQNB010114076.1:0-18852 GCA_026074375.1 Tanacetum coccineum
TTTTGAGAAAGCTTATCCAAAACACCCTGAGTTATAAAAACTTAGAAGAGCTTATGAAAGACTTTTGAAACTTAAAGAAACTCAAAACTGAAAAACGGATTTAAAGAAAAACAAACTTGAATTTCATTAACTTTTAAAAACACATTACAAAAAATACAATAAGCTGAAAAACTAAGTTAAGCATATATTAAAAACTAGATACCCTCATGGGCTTACAAAGAGTCTTATATATAGATGCGAGCTAGGTCTTTGACTTCTTCAATCTTTGTCTTCTTCCCCTTATGTTTCTTTACTAAGACACAACACAAGTGTGTTTGTTGTGTGAGTGAGCCATAATCACTATCTATGCCATCCATTTTGAGTAGTCCCCAAGCAAATTGATCTTGACCATTGATTTCTTGTCATTTTCTTTTGCCGAATGAGGGGGTTGGGGATTGCCAAGGTGTTCATTGATCCATGTGGGGTGTGGGGTTTATAGTTTTAATGAGTTTTTGTTTGTTTGCTGGAGGTACGAGACAATGAACAATACTTAGGTACTGTTCATTGGCGGGAAAGAGGGGTTTATGTCTGTTTGTTTGAGCGGTTGAAGGGAAACGGGTTTATGAGTTGGCCCAAACAATCGCCCCTCCCAAGGTGTATGTATATCATGCAATAAAAGGTCCCTTGTGGTGGACTTCAACATTCTCCGGGGCCCTCGATGGCAGAAACTCGCACCCCCCTATAAGCCCCAGTTATTGAGGTTTTGCAAAGTTAGCTCCCTAAGAGTTGGCAGATGTGGCCCTTGTGGTATATCTTTGGTGTATTGGCAGTATGAGCCCTTGGGCTTTTTGAAAGGGTTTTGGGCTTATGTAAATTAAATGGGCCTTAAGTCTTCATTTATACTAATGGGCTTGTCCGGCCCATTAGATGGGTTCGGGTGGGCCCATCAAGTATTCTTCGTTGTCGGCTCCGGTTTTGACTGTTGACTTTTCTGGGTTGACTTTGACTTTGACTTTGTTGACTTTTTGGCTTCGATTTGACTTTGTCTTTTCCACGCTTTTCCATTTCGTGCTTGGTTTTGTCGTTTTTGGCTTGATTTTTTATCTTTTTGTCGGATATCCGTTTCCTGCACAAAATAAGTGAAAACATACAAATACAATGTATTTTTGGTACGTTTTTTGTCATTTAAGTCCGGTTTTAATGGTGAAAGGTATGTGTAATTAAACGCATACCACCTCCTATGCCATTTGTTAGATTCATCAATTGTGGCCTTTGCAATTAAACAAGCTAAACATCTTGAAGGAACAATGTTCTCTAAATTGAAATTGTACATATTGTTTTGTCTGGGGATTCTAAGTAAGACTTGATTTACATCAGGTAACTTAAATTCATGAGATAAAACAAGACATTCAGAGTCAGTAAAAAGAACCTTGTTCTTCTTGTCACACATTTGTGACACAGAAAAGAGATTGAAATGCTGAAGTTCTTTCACAAAGCACACATCCTCAAAATCTAACTTTCCTGTTTTTATTTTACCTTTACCACTTATGTAACCTTTACTTCCTCCAAACGCAACAGTGCCACCATTAAAGTCTTTATATTCAACAAGGTAGGCCTTGTTTCCAGTCATGTGCCTGGAACATCCACTATCAACAATTCCTTTGTTCTGCAAAGCTCTGTGTGGATAATCCTGCACATCAATTAAAAGAGATTAGATTCTCTTAGGGACCCAAGCCTATTTGTTTTTTTTTTTTTTTTTTTTTTTTTTGGGCTTGAGTCTGCCTAGTGGATCTTTGAAAGTGAAACAATTTCTAAGACTGGATCCACCATTGTATTTGGAGTCATTGTGCCAGTTGTGTCTTTGTGGTCTCCAATTCCAACCTGCTGAGGGCTTAACAGCAGTTTCCCTTTTTCCCCCAACAGTTTGGTTTTGTTTGTTGGGATGTGGGCGATTCACTAACTGCATTTACCTTAGCAGTATTATAATTTGTTTTGAAAATTTTGTTCTAAGTGTTGTTGTCTTATTAAAAGGCCTTGAAAATGGTGAATGAGTTTTATGAAAAACATTTGTTGGTCTAACTCTATTCACAATAGGCTTAATAGTATTAACTTTCATAGCAGCACTAGTTAAGTACTGCTTTCTGTTAAAACATGCCTAACAGTACTAACATTTTAGTACCGCTAGCTCTAGCAGTATTAACTGGAATTTTGCCAGTTCTAGTTAGTACTGCTGTAGGAACAAATTGGTTTTGATTATTCACTCTTTGCACATTGTTCCAAATTGGCCTTATCTCCCTTTGACTAGAATTCCTGTTCAACCTATTGTTTAACTCAGCTTGTTTAGCCATCCTCTTCTCATGGAAATCACAATCTCTGATTAGATGATTAAGACTTCCACATACAAAACATGCTCTTGCAGTAAACCCATACCCCAACTCTTTCTTGTCAACTTTAGGATTTTTACTATGTGTGAAATGATTCTTAACAGTTTCCCTAGGAGTTTTTACTTGCTGGTTAGCAAAACTAGGTGTTTCCTGTTCTTTTGTTGGTATAGACACATACTCATCTTCACTATCTGATTCATACTCCTCAATGATAGGAGCATCAGACCAGACCTTAGGTTGACATGCTACATTAGATTCATTAACAACTGGTTCAGACACTAATTCAGGTGTCTCAGTACTAATGTTAGATTCACAGGTATCAAATTCACTGGTTTGGGTTTCAGATTCACTAGGTTGAGTCTGTTTTGGACCATATGTAAATTGTGAGTAATCTATTTCTATATCAGGTCCAGATGGCATGTAATTCCCTGTCATGGGTGGGGGTACAGCATTCATTCCTCCTGCTGTTACAAATCTATCATACAAAGGTGGATTTTCGAAATCACTTTCCTTACCCTTAAATACACTTTGTAAAACTTCATTTTCATAACTCAAAATGCCATCATATCTGTGATCCCCATACCCAAGGCCAAATTTATCATTTGCACTCATCTGAGTATTTATCAGTTTACCAAGATTTTTAGAAGAGTTGTGCCATTTTTCTACTTTAGCTTTTAAATCTTCTTTTTCTTTCATAGCTTCTGCCAAAAGTTTCTTATGGTATGTTAGAACATCTGTTTTATCATCTAAATCTATCTTCATAAATTTTATCTTTTGTTCATACCACAGTTGTCCTTGTTGATGAGCAACTAATTGTGCTTCAACTTTCTTTAGACCTTGAGTATATGCCTTTATTTCTATGCTTGCATCACTAAGTTGTTCTCTCTGAGCATCATACAGTTTTTTAAGCTTAGCATAAGACTCTTTACACTCATTTGAACAGGAAGTTACCTCTGTGTCTGACCCTGAGCTGTTGCAAGCCATCAAAGCATAATCTTCTTCTTCTTCTGAGTGACTGGTCCAATCTACACCTTCTCCATCAATGGTCACCAATGCTTTAGAGTCTTCCTGCTTACCAGATCTTCTCCCATCCTTATTGCCAGAGTTCCAAGCATCTCTTCTCCTACTATCTTGATTTCCCTTGGTTCTACACTCTCTAGCAAAATGGCCTGTCTTGTGGCAATTGTAGCATTCGACTTTGGTTTTATCAAAACCAACTGGTTCCTTTGCATCAAATTGTAGCTTTCTACCAGTCTTTTTGTAGAACTTCTTCATTCTCATCGAAATCATGGCCACCTGCCATTTCAAGTCCATTTCTTCTAAGTCATATTCATCAAGCTGTTCCAAGTCCTCATGATCCAGTTGAGGGCAACTTGATTGATTAGCAAGCAAGGAGTATGATGAAGTTTGTTCACACTGTGAGTTTTGACCAAAATGATTAGAAACACTATAAGCGGTACTAACATCATTAGTACTGTTGGTGTTCTCAGAGACAAATGCTACATTTTGTGTGCTAGAGGATGATCCAGTAGAGCCTTTTACTTCATTCTAAAAGACTCTTAGATTATTATACATATCATCAAAGCTGAGACTGTCTACTCCTGGTTTGGTCCTCATAATTAAGGAAACTTGAGACTAGGCAGAAGGTAGAGATCTAATGAATTTCTGATTTACATCCTTAGTGGATACACCTGCTCCATGAATCTCTAATTGACTCAGAAGACTTTGCAACCTGTCATAGCCTTTATGAAGCCCTTCTGAGTTTGATACATAGAATTCTTCAAACTGTTGCTTTAAGATATACTTCTGCATCTTCTTTAATTTGTCATTTCCACCAAATCTGGATTTGATGGCATCCCACATCTCTTTTGCATCAGTCATCTTATGAAATTTAGCAAGATGATCTTCTAGTAGAGCCATAAGCAAAGTGGTCCTTGCTTTTCTTTCTCTTTCTCTGGCTACAATTTCTTCTGCAGTTCTTGGAGGCAGAACCTTGATTTGTCCTTGTGTATCTATGGTGATTGATACATGACCATTTCCATTTTGTATAACCTCCCAGTTGTATGGGCTAAATAATGTTCCATTTTCATAGCCCATATATCATATTCTCCCTTTTTAAGAATAGGAAGTTTAATGGTAGAAACTGTGTGGGGAGTTTGTTGTGTTGGTGTTTGTGATGATGATGGTGGAGGTGGTGGTGGTGGTGGAATTTCATCTTGTGATCCAGACATATTTAGTTTTGTAGTATGGAGATGTATAACTGGTTTTGTTTGTTCTTCTTACTCAGAGTTTCTCACAGGCTCTGATACTACTTGTGAGTCCCTAACTGAATAGATCTTTGCAGCCTACTAAGGGTGATAGCCAACTTGTATAACTACAGTTTAACTATATAGAAACACTGACTATGAATACTATGTGCTAATGCGGAATCTTAACACAAGTACTAAGAAGAACAATGAAAACCTAAATAATGATTTCTATTAATCTGCTTTGAGTGATTACAGATTACTAACTATGAGATATGATTGTATGAGACGTATATCGAACTCTTCTGTTTAACTATGCCATGAGAGATCCTTTTATAAACCAAGGATAAACCCTAACAGGCTTACAAAACGCGTAAAAGATAACACATATCTTTTCCTAGAATATCTCATACATATCTCTTAAGCGGTACTAACTAATTTCTACTAACAGTACTAACTATCTGATGAGTACTTAACACTTTGTACTGTCAGTACTAATTATAACTATCGGTACTAACTATTATTACTAGCGATACTAAGTTAGGAAAACATAATTCCCAATAAGAGCTTGACGACAAAAGCAATCTCATTGATCTCATGAAGGAGTGTCATAATAAACTCACTTCGGGGGAGATTGTTAGCCTCAAAATATTGAGTCGAACAATGAAGTTCGTTCATTATGAATATTAGGTCTCAGCCATTCAGTTATGTAACGTTATAATAGGCTAGAAAAGAAACTGGGCTTGTTTAGTAAGCTAATATTGTACGTGTTGCGGGTCTAAGCCCAAACAAATCCTGAGCCCGGTCCGTGTCAAAGCCCTACACGTCCAAGTGTAAGTGTATGGGTATATAAACCCTTTTCCACCAAGGAAAAGGGTGTTGGTTGTTTATTATCTTTCAAGCTAATATTACTTCCATCCATTTTTCTCTCTTGCTTCTCTCTCTAACTTCTCTCTCTTTTCTTGTTTAATTCATGTGTAAGAAATGAAGTGTAAGTGATTACGGGTTACCGACAATGACGACTATTTTGGCGACGATGAGTTTCTTCCTAAATAACCGGAAGAGAATTTTAGGCGAATGTATCGTATGAGCTCTGCACTTTTTAATAAAATAGTCAACGATATCTTAAGTTATGATGTTCAGCCTCTTCCCGAGTACTTTAATTTTTTAGACAACGTTACAATGTTGTCGGTCGTTTAAATATTGGTCCTATTTTTAAGTGCACATCCGCCATACGTTAACTGGCGTATGGCACTGCACCTGATGCATTTGACGAGTACTTGAAAATTGCTTAACGTTGTTCACAACAATGTTTAGAGAACTTTACTAAATGCATACATATTTTATACGTTGAAAAGTTTTTAAGGAAACCCACTACAGCAGATATTCAAAAAACATATGAATTGCACGAACAAAAACATGGACTCCGAGAATGCTCGGGAGTAGTGATTGTATGCATTAGGAGTGGAGAAATTGCCCGAAGGCCTTACATGGGCAATTCAAAAGAAAGGATCATAAATACCCAGTTCTTATGTTAAAAGCTGTTGCGGATCAAAAATTGTAGTTTTGGCATGCATATTGTGAGGTTCCGGGGGCAAATAATGATCTTAATGCGTTATATGGTTCCCCATTATTTGATGATGAACTTGAGAATGTCCATTTGTAGTCAACGAACATACATATAGGAAAGGTTACTATTTAGCCGATGGTATTTATCCAGCATGGTCTACGCTTGTCAAGAATTTTTCTGTTGCAAGGGATGAAAAAACCTTAAAATTTAAAAGAGTTCAAGAAAGTTCAAGGAAAGATATTGAACGAGCTTTCGGAGTCCTACAAGGTCGTTAGGGAATTATACGACAACCCGCTCGTGCTTACCAAAGCAACACGCTGAAAAGAATCATGTATTGTTGTATAATATTACATAACATGATTTTGGACGACGAAGGATTTGAAGTGAACATAAGAAATTTGTTCGTTAGTCCAGAGCCGAACATTCAACGAACCTGGGTCGAAAGATGCGATTTACATGTTAGAAAGACAAAAGAAATTCAAGATAGAAAAATGCACATCGATCTTCGACATGACCTTGTGGAGCATTTATGGAATACACTAGTTTGTAATTTTTATTTCTTGTTTATGTATTACGTTTTTTATTTTATGTAATGTTTTATTTTTATTTAATATGTTTTTATTTTAATGAATTTAATTTTAGTTATATTGTGTATTTTTATTTTTATATAAATGAAAAAAAATTAACCAACGGCGCCACATTTCTGGTGCCAAAGGATACCTGCCAAAATGTGGTGCCAAATGGTTTCTGGTGTTGTTGTGGTTTTTGCTGACGTGGTACCACTTTTTGGCAATTTTTGCCAACGCCACCACGATACCCAACTCTCTTATGTTGGAAGCCGTTGCGGATTATAAACTGTGGATTTGGCATGCATATTTTGGTGTTCCAGGGGCATATAACAACCTCAATGTATTATATGGTTCCCCGTTATTTGATGACCTTCTTGCTGATAAAGCTCCGGAAGCTCCATTTGTAGTAAATGGAAAAACATACAACAAAGATTACTATTTAGCCGACGGTATTTACCCAACATGGTTTACATTTGTCAAAACGTATTATATTGCAAGGGATGAATAAACAATAAAGTTTAAAAGAGTTCAAGAAAGTTCACGAAAAGATATTGAACGAGCTTTCGGAGTCCTACAAAGTCGTTGGAGAATTATATACAAAAACCCGAATGTGCATACCAAATCAACACGCTATGAAGAATCATGTATATAATATTACATAACATGATATTGAAAGATCAAAAATTCGTAGTTACTAATTTTGAAGATATCTTTTTTTTAACGGCGACTTTATTAGAACCACTAGCAAGGAGCTAGTAAATTACAAAGGAATCAAAAAAAGGTGTTGAAGCCAACTAACCCAATTCAAAGTTCTATTACATCTATGTTAGCCTCAATTTATTGAGTCGAACAAGGAAGTTCGGTCACTCTACGATGGAGCTTCGGTCTTTAATTAGTTAATGTTGTAATAGGATAATGTCGGGAATCAGGCTCGATAGATAATCTAATATTGTATATGTTTCGGGTTTAATCCCAAGCAAAACCTGAGCCCGAGTCCTAGTTAAATATCTCACGCGTCACATTAAATGTGTAGGGATATATATATAGATATTTTCTCTAAGAAAATATCTATCTCATAATTCTCATAATCTCAAAATATCTTTTTTTTCTATTTTTTTTAATCTTTTTTTTTGTATTTTGCTTTTCTCAAAATTATGTACATGGTGATGTTTGATGATGATATCAAGCAGACTCATTTGTCGGAACATCCAGTTCCGCTGGAGTCAAACATCTCATACCAATCCTTCTGACAAGATACTTAAACCGATCCTCAGGAAGGGCTTTCGTAAACATGTCAGCTAATTGGTATTCAGTTCTGACAAAATATAATTCAATTATACCATTTTCAACCTGTTCCTTTATGAAATGATACCGAGTATGGATGTGCTTTGTTCGCGAATAATGTTGTACGGGTTGCATGATTCGCTATGCTGACTGATAGTCCACCATACAATGTATTTTTGTTGTAAGTTTTGGAAGCCATAATCTTGAAGTTTTGTGCCTCATCAACATACTTTGAGGCACAACTTTGAAGATAACGTCCACTTACTCTGCCTCTTCTGAAGACATTGCAAGTGCAGTTTGTTTTCTTGACTTAAAAAAATTAAAAATCCAGCTTACAAGTTTAATCACCAAATGAACTGTTATCCCTCAAAGTGCTTTATTCCTAGTATCAAGGCATCCGGCATGATCATCGTCTGAAAATGCAGTTAGTTCAAATCTAGAATCCTTGTATACATAGTCCCATGTTAATGTTAACCCTTTAGTATTTTAAAGATTCGTATTAACCTCCATGAGGTGGCTTTTGAGTTGGTCTTGCTTGATAACGAGCACAATAGCAATACTGCTCTGCCCTAAGTCTGGTCAACTAAGGAAGTCAAAACAAGAGTGACCCGATTTACTACGATAATCAGATTTGGTCTTACGGGTTCTCTCACTCAAATCTATCAACATCAAGAATGGGGTTTTGTAATCCATGGTGTATCCAATGTAGGACAATTGTCCATATTATGCTTTTCCAGAATTTCTAAAGCGGAACTTGCCTGATTGATAAAATAACCTTTAGGACTTGTGGATCTGAAGTCCAAAAAAAAAAAAAAAAAAATAAAAAGATTTTATTTCTCCCATTAAGGACATATTCACATCTAACTGTGCCTTAATTTATCAATCCTTTCTTTGTACACGGGTACAAAGAAATTGGTGAGTCTTCTCACTGCAACATTGATAAATACCGATGTGCAACATTTCAACCACAAAGTCATGATTATCGATGGACCGACAAGAATCTTTCCATAAAACAATTTCGTGAAATCCACCATGCAGTTCAAACAAAAAAACGACAGCTTGCCGACAGATCCTGAAATGTGTATTTTCGCGCTCTACTAGTGATTATTGTTTGAACCGAAGAACATATGAGGCAATGGCTGATTCTGCATTGCATCGAAGCAATGCAGGATGAACATCATCATTTTTTCGACAGCCTAAAAGTCTGCGAACTAGACGACAAATCCAATTGGCAAGATGATAATAAAGCAAAAGTGGTTATGGAAAGAACAGCGAAAGGATGAAGATCAGACTGTCGACGTTGTAGCTAAAGGTTATGCTTCAGAAGAGTGTTGATTTTGAAGACTCATTTGCACCAGTTGCTCGCTTGGAAGCATTCGGAATTCGTTGCCCACCAGATCAGCACATAAGACCTTTCAATCTATCAGATGACTTGAAAACGGGCATTTCTTAATGGTCCACTGAAGGAAGAGGTATACGATGCTCACCGAAATGTCGTTTTGATCCAGATCATCCAGAAAAAGTCTACCTTCTAAGGAAAGCTTTGTATGGATTAAAGCAAGCTCCAAGAGCCTGGTATGATGAACTATCAAACTTCCTGATGTCCAAAGGCTTTACTAAAGGTACAATTGACCCAACTTTATTCAAGATAAAATACGGGGAGGATATTCTACTTGTGCAGATTTACGTTGATGACATAATTTTTGGGTCTACAAACCCTAAATATTCAAAAAGATTTGAAAAGTTAATGCACAGTAGATTTGAAATGTCCTTAATGGGGGAGATGAAATTCTTTTTAGGACTTCAGATCCACCAGTCCCCAAAAGGTATTTTTATCAATCAGGCCAAGTACGCTTTAGAAATTCTGAAAAAGCATAATATGGACAATTGTCACTCCATTGGTACACCATTGGCTACAAAACCCAAACTAGATGTAGATTTGAGTGGAGAACCCGTAGACCAATCTGATTATCGTAGTAAAATCGGGTCACTCATGTACTTGACATCTAGTAGACCAGACTTAGTGCAAGCAGTATGCTATTGTGCACGTTATCAAGCACGACCAACTCAAAAGCACCTCAAGGAGGTTAAAAGAATCTTTAAATACCTAAAGGGTACCATTAACATGGGACTCTGGTATCCAAAGGATTCTGGCTTTGAACTAACAGCATTTTCAGACGCTGATCATGCCGGATGCCTTGATACTCGGAAAAGCACTTCTGGAGGGATACAGTTCCTTGGTGATAAACTTGTAAGCTGGATGTCAAAGAAACAAAACTGCACTGCAATGTCTTCAGCAGAGGCAGAGTACGTGGCGTTATCTGCAAGTTGTGCTCAAGTAATGTGGATGAGGACACAGCTTCAAGATTATGGCTTCAACTACAACAAAATACCGTTGTATTGCGACTCCCAGTCAGCCATAGCAATATCATGCAACCCCGTACAACATTCGCGAACAAAGCACATCCATACTCGGTATCATTTCATAAAGGAACAGGTTGAAAATGGTATAATTGAATTATATTTTGTCAGAACTGAATACCAATTAGCTGACATGTTTACGAAAGCCCTTCCTGGGGATCGGTTTAAGTATCTTGTCATAAGGATTGGTATGAGATGTTTGACTCCAACGGAACTGGAGGTTCTGACAAATGAGTCTTCTTGATATCATCATCAAACATCACCATGTACATAATTTTGAGAAAAGCAAAATACAAAAAAAAAGATTAAAAAAAATAGAAAAAAAGATATTTTGAGATTATGAGAATTATGAGATAGATATTTTCTTAGAGAAAATATCTATATATATATATCCCTACACATTTAATGTGACGCATGGGATATTTAACTAGGACTCGGGCTCGGGTTTTGCTTGGGATTAAACCCGAAACATATACAATATTAGATTATCTATCGAGCCTGATTCCCGACATTATCCTATTACAACATTAACTAATTAAAGACCGAAGCTCCATCGTAGAGTGACCAAACTTCCTTGTTCGACTCAATAAATTGAGGCTAACAATCTCTCCCGAAGTGAGGTCTTGAACACGGGAACGAGCTTCCTTTATTGACTCAACAAAATTGAGGCTAACAATCTACCTACACACCAATAAAAAGAGCGTAAAACAATATTGTCGAAAATAGCATCCTTTCGGGGAATAGGAGACGCAAAAAGGAATTGGTTCCTGAAGTTCCAAAGGCTCCACCAAGAAACGTAAAACACGCCTTCCAACACCTCTTTCGTCTTAGAACCTAAACGGATAGATTTGAACCAAGAGAGCCAATCTTCGTACGACTCATAAGGATGAACATCCAAATTCCACCATCTACAAATTAACTTCGGAATATCTTTCGCCACAGAGCAACCGAAGAATAAATGGGACGAATCCTCGAGCACGTGATCACAAAGAGGACAAGCCAAAGACGGAAGCGAGACATTTCTACGAGACAAATTCGATCTAGTAGGTAAACGATCGAGATAAAGTTTCCAAGCAAAAACGTTTACCTTAATCGGAATACTTTTAATCCATCGAGTAGGAACTTCCATTTTAGGGAGAAAAGCCTCATCTAACATAGATCGAACATCCTTGACTTGAAAAACACCATCGCCATTTAAGTCCCAAAACCATCTGTCATCCATATTAGATAAAATAACCGTATCAAGTAATAACGAAAGCTGATCAAGTTGTTGGTAACTATACACCTCCCTCTACATGACGACGTAAAGAATAGAGATAGACGTATTCATCTTATCAGCAACCTGATAAGGTCTATTTATTCTCTTCAAGAGCAAACAAACGAGGAAAAGAAAGCTTGAGAAGATTATCGCCAATCCAAAGATCTTTCCAAAAGCTTGTACCTGTACCTTTTCCCACACGAATCTTACAATGAGAAATGAGATCGACACCTTTGACTTTAAGGGAGTTAACTTCTGTTATGATGGAGCTCCATGTCGAATTGAAAGCAGCAGAAAGAACATGACCATTCAAGCCATGTAAAGCTGATATAATTCGGGACCATAAGGAGTTATCATGAGAAAGGTAGCGCCATACCCACTTGAAAAGAAGAGCCCGATTGAGAGCGAAGAAACTAGAAACTCCCAACCCTCCGAATTTCTTAGAAGCAAGCACCTTAGACCATTTGACCCAAGCAATCTTTCTATCACCCTCTTGAAAGCCATTAAAAAAATTCCTACGCAGACTCTCCATATAATTAAGAACAGATTTGGGAACCTTGAAAATCGACATGTTGTAGATAGGAGTGGAGCCAAGAACCGATTTAAGAAGGGTAAGACGACCCCCGACAGATAAGGTATTAAGTTTCCACCTAGACAACCTCTTCTTCATCTTATTAATCGTCTCGTCCCAAGCCTTTTTAGAAGACATATTATCTCCTACTAAAATACCCAAGTATTTAAAAGGAGCTTTCATTATCAAACAACCAATAGACTTAGCAGCTTCAGCCACACAATTATCTGGGATACCGACACCAAGAAGATGACTCTTCTGAATATTTATTGACATACCAGAAAGTAAGGAGAAGCATCGAAGAATATTCATGATACCCTTTAAGTTAGAATGAGACCACTCACCAATAAATACCGCGTCGTCGGCGTAGAATAAATGAGACAACGTAGTAGAAGGGTCAATCTTGTATCCTTTGAAAATTCCTGCTTCAACTGCCCGGGAAAATGATAAGTGGAGAGACTCCATAATGAGTAAAAACAAAAAGGGAGCTAAGGGGTCCCCCTGTTTCAAGCCTCGGTATAAATGAAATTCAGTAGTCGGACTCCCGTTAACTAAAATAGAGGCCTTCCCTGAAGACAGACTTCCACGAATCCATGAACGCCATTTAGGACCGAATCCAAAAGAGATGAGAACATCATCAAGATAATCCCATCTAACGGAATCATAAGCCTTGGCGAAATCGACTTTAAAAATCATGGCTTGTTGCTTTTTAAGTTTGCACCGAGCTAAGATTTCATTGATAATAAAAGGACCATCGAGAATCTGTCTATTAGGAAGGAATGCAGTCTGAACATCTGAGATGAGATCCGAAATAACCAAGGAAAGCCGAGAAGCTAGGATCTTAGTAACGACTTTGTAAAGGCTTCCAATTAAACTGATGGGACGGTAGTCACTAACAACTTTCGGATCAAGAACTTTAGGGATGAGGGCCACAAACGAAGAGTTGCATCCAATAGCAAAATCTCCATGATCAAAAAACCATTTCACAGCTATGCAAAAGTCAGGCCCAACAACGGTCCAATACTTACGAAAAAATTCAAAAGTAAAACCGTCCGGCCTAGGGGATTTATCAACTCCACAACCCCACACGGCTGTGCGAATATCTTCATTTGAGATCGGAGATTCCAATTCTAAGATCTGATCATTATTGAGACGATTAGGAAAAGGAAATTTAAGACTACCTCGTCTTGAACCCGGGTCTTGAAATATGTCTGTAAAGTGCCTTCTAAACTCTTGTTTAACAAGATCAGGTTCGACAATCCAATCACCATCTACCATAATACCTTTAACTGAAAGATTGGCGCGTTTTTTGTTAATGATAACATGAAAGTATTTGAAGTTCTCGTCCCCCTCGATTGCCCAACGAATTTCACATGCGAATATTCAACGTACTTAGATCGAACGACGCGAGTTACATGTTAGGAAAACCAAAGAACTTCGAGATAGAAGAGTGCACACCAAGCTTCGACACGACCTCGTCGAGCATTTATGGAACCTTAATAACTAAATAGCATTTTTTTATTGTATTGTTATTTTACTTTGTATTTTCATCAAATACTTTGTTTTATTAATGAAGTTTAATTTTAGTTATGTATTTTCATGACACCACATTTTGTGGTGCCAACTAAGGAGGGAGAGTTTTGGTGTCATGTGAGAAAGTGATGCCATGAAAAAAAAGTGATGAGGTGCCAACACTTTTTACTTACGATTTGAAATCATGACACCATTGTACCAAGTGCTCTTAAAGGTACACCACTGTACAAATGATGATAACTTTGATAAGTGACTCAAGAGTTCATATGTGAATTTCATTTCGACTAAAGAGTGCACATGCATTTGAGTAAATAACAAAGAAAAATGATTGTTGTGCATACTAATCATGCCTACAAATGTATCTAATGATTTGATTGGTTGATTTTAAAAAATGATTGGTGGAAATTTGAAAAAAGAAAATGCGTAATGCAAGTGTACAAGTGATTTATGCATTAGGTATGTATTTATGCATGTGTTGTTGGTCTAAATAGCACTACTCAATAACAAAAGCAACATAGTACTATAGGCGGAGTCGGGAGGAGGACAGGGTGGGCACGTGCCTTCTGACAAAAAAAATTGTAGTGTAAAATTTTAAAATATTTAACTTTTTTGAGGTACGTGTTTTTAATGTTAATAACGCTAGCTTTTTTAATCAATTCATATCTTCTTCTGGTTTAGTGGATATTAAAATGGAGGGTTACACGTTTACTTGGTCACACCCTTTGGCGGAAAAAATGAGTAAGTTGGATAGGTTCCTTGTTTCGGATGGTATTCTTACTATTTTCCCCTCCATTTCGGGCGTAGTGTTTGGACCGGGCATCTTTCGACCATCGTCCGAATTTGTTATGTAAGTTAAATTGGACTTGGGACCCGATTCCTTTCATTTCTATCATTCGCGGTTCAAACTCGTTTGTTATTGAGATATGTGTGGAACAGACTTGGCGCGCCTTGGCTTATTCGGACAATATAAAATGAGTCGGTTTAAAAAGAAGTTTACAAGAGCTCTCAAAAGTTATCATTTTGTGTTAACGATAAGAAAAATCAGAGAGCAGTTTCTAAGAACTCCATTGTTTTATGAGCTTCGTGATATTGAATAAACGGTTTGGATCATATGGGCCTATTTATTCGCCCTTTGATTTTTATGCTACAAGACTTAAAGAGTAACCTGAAGATCTAAAGGAATGGAAAGATATGGATTTCGTCCAGAATGCAAAAGTCCAGATGGGCGATTTAAGTGACGAAACTCTAAGTATTTTCATGTAATCATTAACAGAGAAAACGGTCTAACATCTACCATCCGTGTGTGTTTGTTGATGGTACGTGGTTGCACAGATCCTATCTAGTGAAGAAAGCTCTTAAGATCACTATGAAGCACGTTATTAATAAGCCCACAAAGGTAGATTGAAACTCCAGTTTCTCCTTTCCGAATCGGTTATCTACATATCAGAGTTGCCGACTTAATAGCGTCATGTGCTCATGATGAATTAGAAATTGGCTTGTTGGGATTGTGGAGTCAATAAGTCACCGGGCCCGGACGGTCACTTTTGAATTTCTTACAGAAAATTTAGGATGGTATTTGGTCCGGAAATCTGTGAAGCAGTTGAGCATTTCGTTAAACAGGGCACGTTCTCAAGGGTTGTAACTCTTCTTTTATTGCTCTAATCCCCAAAAGTCTTGGATGCAAAATTCGTCAACGATTAACGCCCATTAGTTCTAATAGGGTGTATTTAAAAGGTCGTCACATAAGAATTTGGCAAGCCGTTTGGCTATGGTTATAGCAGAGCCTTGTTCTAACACTCAAATCCGCGTTTTGCTGAAGACAGAACTTGGATGGTCCTTTCAATTCTTAACGAAGGCTTGATTGGTGTAAAAGGTAAGAAAAAGAAAGCGTTTTTTTTTAAAGTGATTTTGCTAAGGCTTATGACTCGTCGATGGGACTTCTTTGCTTGACGTCCTTAGAGGCTTTTGGATTCGGTATCGACTTTGGTGTACTTGGATTAGGAGGTATTTCTGATTTTGCTAAGTGCTTCGTTATGCCTATTAATGGAATCCTCTGACGATTTCATATTCATCGGGGTCTTAAACAAGGTGACGCTATCGCCTTTTCTTTTTATTCTTGTTATCGAAGCTATTGCCATTTATCCCTTGTAAAGGCAGTTGATGAAGATGTGTTTAAAGGCATCATTACAGTCTTTTGGCATATCTCTTATTATTTTATGCGGATGACGCCTTTTTTATGGGTGAATGGTCAGATAAAAATTGTAGAGTTATTATTCAATATTTCTTAAATGTTTACCATCTCGCTACGGGAAATTACAGATTAATATTCATAAGAGCCAAATTTTGGGTGTGGGGGTCTCGCGGTCTAGAGTTGAGGATATGGCTTCTTCTTTAGGTTGCACTATTATGGAAAACAAGTTCCGTTATCTTGGGTTATGTGTGGGGGCCGTGATTACTCGTCCATAAGGCTTGGAATGATGTAATTTTTAAAGCTTCATCGCGTTGTCTAATGGAAAGCGAAAACCCTCACGATTGGTGGTAGGCTTACTTGTTTAAAATCAGTTTCTCGTGCATCTCCCCTTTTACCATGTCCATTTTAAGGTCCTAAAGGCTGCTTAAAGGTTATGAGTCAATTCCGAATAACTTCTAATAAAGGTGCCACATGTTTGGAGAAAAAAATTCCTGGATTGCTTTGGGATAAGGTGTTAGCTTCGAAGAAGAAAGGGGGTCTTGGGGTTTCGAGTTATTTCGCTCTTAATCGAGCGCTCCTCTTAAAGTGGGTTTGGCGTTTCGTTTCGCAAGATGATTCTTTGTGGTTTCGTGTTATCCAAGCGGTTCATGGGGATAAGATTGATTCTCATTCAGTTCGTAAGGTTTCCATATGGAGTTCGATTTTGAAGGAAGTTCAAGTGCTTAAGTCATCTGGATTTGATTTCTTGTCGTATTGCTCTAAACGTATCGGGGATGGTCAATCTACTAGTTTTTGGAAAGAGACTTGGATAGGGGATATTCCCTTGTGTGAGTTGTGTCCGCGTTTGTTTGCCCTTGATTCTGCTCCCAATATTTGTGTGGCGGCTAAGATGGCTGGCCCCCTGGATACGTCTTTTCGGAGATCAGTTAGAGGAGGGGTCGAACAGCAAGAATTCTCAGATTTAAGTTCGTTTTTGAATTCAGTGGTTCTTTCAACGTCTAATGATCGTTGGTATTTCTCCCTTTCTAGCAGTGGTGAATTTAGTGTGAAAGATACTCGTCTTGCTATTGATGATTTGGTGCTTCCCTCTCATTCTGAGCCGACTAGGTGGGTTAAGTTAATTCCTATTAAGATTAATGTTTTTATGTGGCGAGCTCGTCGGGGGTGTTTGCCTACTAGATACAATCTGGTCCAAAAAGGTGTTATTTTGGAGTCCACTTCTTGCCCGGTTTGTTTTTCGGATGAAGAGGATGTCCATCATTTGTTATTTCGATGTTCTCTATCTCAGGAGGTTTTGCATCGTGTTTGCCGTTGGTGGGAGATCGATTTCCAGCTTTGGCGTTCGTTCTCAGAATGGGACGAGTGGTTCTCTTCTATTCGTCTTCCGGGTTCAGTTAAAGGTTTTTTGGAAGGAGTCTTCTACGTTGCTTGGTGGTTTATTTGGGGATTTCGGAATCGTTCTACTTTTGATGTTAATAAGCCGTCTAGATCGATCCTTTTTGAGAATATTGTCTCTTCCTCCTTTCTTTGGTGTAATAGTAGGTGTAGTAGAAAGTTCTCTAGGGATGATTGGCTTAAAAACCCGCATTTAATATCTTTGTAATTTCTTTTCTAGCTCCTTGCTAGTTTATAAAATTTTGCCGTTCAAAAAAAAAACTCCTAACGAGCCGAATTGTAATATAATTTCTAAAATTATCAAAATTTGACCGCACGATCATAAATTTCTAGCTTCGCTCTTTCATGATAGTATCAGTTTTTAATATGGAATTTAATAATCATGTTAATTGATTCATTCAAATTTATAATATATACGGCGTATATATTACCTAGCACGATTCGGAGACTGTTCTCAAAAGATTGAAAATCTTAGAGGTGGCAATTTCTGACCCGACACGAAACCCGACCTGAAACCGACACAAAAATTAACAGGTTCGGGTTGATTCTAAATATGTTTGGGTCAGGTTTGGGTCGACCTATCTAACCCGTTTATTAAACATGTCAGGTTCGGGTTGAGAATAAATTAATCAGGTCGACCCGCCAACCCGTTTAAGATTTTTTCTTAAATTTAAAATTATTTATATTTTATTATATTGGTTGAATAGGTTAAACGGGTCGACCCACAAACTCATTTAACATGTTTAATCTGTGTAATGTGCCAAGTTTTGTATATAAAACGGGTTAAATGGGTCAACCCAAAACCCGTTTAACTTATTTAACCCGTGTAACCTATTTAACCCATCAACCCAAGTATATATACGGGTTAAATGGGTCAGGTTCGGGTTATGTGTAAACAGGTTAGGGTTGACATTGCTGACCCGATTATTTAAATGAGTCAGGTTCGGGTTGGAGTTTTCTGACCCGTTAACCTGTCAATCCGAACCCGTCAACCCGAACCCGACACGAATTACCACCCCTAGAAAATCTATCGTGCATGCCACGTCCGTAAAGTTTTATAAATATAGTGTCACTTTTCCAACAACAAGAATATACTATAGAATATGTTTTTGATATTCTAGTACGCAACCGTACAGTCAAATGACCCCTTTAAGTAAGAAAAAATTGAACAATCATTTTTAACTATATAGTTTCAAAATGCACGGGGTTTGAGCAGATGGTATAACAAGTAATTATATTTCACGGTAACCCGTGAGGCTGTGCCTTTATTTGATATTTGTATTTCTTTTTACAAATAATTTCAGCCGATTTAAGTTTAAGACCTATGTGCGCGTAGGTTAAACATATAAAGAAAAATAACATTAGTCGATATTGAATGCGGATAGTTAAAAACAATTTTTTTTATCTGTACTTAATCACATAAAAACAGATAACATGACGCGTTTGTATAT
>BQNB010114077.1:5581-21820 GCA_026074375.1 Tanacetum coccineum
GAGGTGTTTGCCAAATTTTTGTGGTTAAAACGAATGACGTTTTAGATATATTGGTTTGCGGGTCTACAATTCAAGAATGAAATATTTGGTAGAAAATTAAGAGCAATAGGTAGTAATAATCACAATAAGGGGTCAGTGGTGATGATTGGGCTGAGTATCACGAAGAATAGGAAAAACAAAATTGAGATATTTGCTTGAAAATGGATGGTATTTGAGGATGATTTAGGGTTAAAGTAGTCATTTGGGTAGTGGGTGCAAATGGGTCGGGTATAACTGTAAAATATAAAATGGGTCGGGTACTTACATGCCACGGTGGAGTATATTAGCAGATTTGAAAAAAAAAAAATTAAATTAATGACGTGGAATTCTAGCCGGTCATATGGGTAACATTATCACAAAACAAACAAGTACGTGGGTGTAATGTGTACAAAAAAAAGTAAGTTGGTCATTACGGTATAAATGGGAAAGTAAGTTGGTAATAAATAGCTTTTACCCTTCTTTTGGTTATGAATTGAAACATAAAAAAACAACATATTTTATGTCTGACTAGCCGGGTACCCGCGCAATGCGGTGGCGGGTACCCTGTGACTATATTTTGCGGCGAGCAAATGTTATCCGACTAAGCGTTTTTCTAACGAAAAAATAAAGAATCTCTGCAGTAAGTACCAGTAAGAGTTGAGGAGTGAAAGTGAAGATATATTAAGATACTATTTTTGCTGTAACAAAAAACATTTGTGTGTGGGAGATATAAAATGGTTTGTGTGGATTTATGTTATGGATGCGGTTATCATTATTGATAGTAATGATTTTAAGCAGTTACACGTTTTTAATAATTATTTGAGGCCGTTACAAACTTACAATGATGGTTTAAGCGGTTACACGTTTTTAATGATATTGCTTATTCTTTTTTTAAGATTTAAAAATGATAAACTTATTAATAATTATTTTAAGACGTGAACAATCACTACAAAATAAAAAGTGAAGGAAAAGAAATATTAAACGTAAGTAGTAGTTAAGTAAATTGAACAATTCCAAACACCTCAATAATCACAAATCAAATATTAAAATTCTAACAATTCGACAAAATAAAACCTCAAACGGGTTATCATCATCATCATCGATCATCAATTCAAAACTACAATCACCAAATCACTAACATAACATGATGAAAAAAACTAACTAAAAATCTCAGCTACTTCATCAAAAGTTAAAAAAATAGATCAGGATTCACGGATGTTTGCAGATCAATATAATTGACAGACTCTATCCCTAAATAAAAATCAAATTCATCAACTTAGCATTTTGACTATCAACGATGTAAGCCCTTAACATTTCTTGAAATCATCCTTGCAACAATTAACCATGATGTCATCAAACATTTTAACAAAATCATCCAAATCAAACATCTTAAACCCTCTTCATTCATCTCCAAAACCTTCATCACCTTTTTTTTTAAAATGACGTCACCAGAATAAGAAGACCTCCATTTCTTTGGTACTCGTATTCCTCTTCTGCTTTGGTACCCGTATTCCACCAAAGCCATGATCATTAGCTTGGCAGGCGGCGAAGACAATGGCGCGGCGGGTAACTCTGGGTTTAGGTAGGTAGCGCTGAGAGCACCTTGTTGTTGGCAAGGTGGCGGCAGAACTAAACGGTAGTGGCGGTAAAATCTGATAGGTGAGACGGCGGAATTTGGTGGTTTGAAGAAAGAAAGAGATAGGTGTTTGTGTTTTTAAGAGAGATAAAATAGAGAGATGAATAAGGTGTAATGAATTTTGTTAGTGTGTTAGGTTTTTATACTCGTATTTGAGTTTGTGGTTTACACTTAAATTATGTTTAATGGACCACATGAATGCAGCAGCAGGTTACATTTGACTGAATTTTATCGACAATATCAATGTTAGCAGTTACAAGTTGACTGTATTAAAAAACGGTATATGAGTGTTACACTTTACCTTATAATTGGTTGCTACTTATTTTTTTTGTATTACAAGTTTTGGTTAATTAAGGATTTTAAAGGCCTTTTTAATGTGTATGATGAACATTTTCTAATGGTTTTACATCTTTTCCAATAAAGTAATCATTTTTACTTAATTTTTTAAGACTTCTAAAAATAGATGGGCTAAATGTTTTATAAAGTACGAGAAAGGTGTTTGTGTTTTTAAGAGAGATAAAATAGAGAGATGAAAATGGTGTAATGAATTTTGTTATTTGAGTTTGTGGTTTACACTTAAATGATGTTTAATGGACCGTTACAAATGGACCACATGAATGCAGCCGTTACAATTTGACTGAATTGATGACAATATCAATGTTAGCAGTTACAAGTTGACTGTTTTAATGAATTTTATTATTTGAGTTTGTGGTTTACACTTAAATGATGTTTAATGGACCGTTCAATGGACACATGATGCAGTGTTACAATTTGATTGAATTGATGACAATATCAATGTTAGCAGTTACAAGTTGACTGTTTTAAAAAACGTATATGGGTCGTTACAACTTTACCATTTAATTAGTTGTTACATGTTTTGGGTGTTACAAGTTTTGGCTATTAAAGGATTTTAAATGCTTTTAAATGTGTATGATGAATATTTTCTAATGGTTTTACATCCTTCTCAATAAAGTAATCTTTTTTACTTAATTTTTTAAGACTTCTAAAAATAGATGGGCTAAATGCTTTATAAAGACTAGTTGGATACCCGCGCATAGCAGCGGTGATAATTTTTTTTGACCTAACTCTCCCCGCAATTCTCTACCCGCTAAGTGAATTCGTTTCACAACACTTCGAATATATACGTTTCCGTTGTATGTGTTTGTTTGGGTTTCCTGTAGCTTTCCCGCAACACCATATTAACATTACCATACTCGAATTTAAAAGACTCTCAGAGTCTCTTACCAATTAAACACTCTCTTCAAATGAATTAAGGTTAAAGTTGTAAAAAAATTAAATTAAAATAAAATAAACCCACTAAAAATCTAAAAATTATAAAAATATATCAAAATGGATGTTGAATTATAGAGAACAAAATTTTAAAAAATATGGTGAAATTATATTATAAAAAAAATTAATAGATAAAAAGATATTTCAATTTGAAAATAAGGGTGATTTTTTAATTAAGAGGTGACACATGTCACTCTATGATGTATTCCTTTAAAATGAGATGGATGATCAAGATTGCATCTCCTTATCTTAATGTTTAATGAACCCAACAACTTAAATGTTTTATATAATAGTATAGAAAAGAAAGGTGTTTGTGTTTTTAAGAGAAATGAACATTGTGTAATGAATTTTGTTAGTGTGTTAGGTTTTTATACTCTTTGAGTTTGTGGTTTACACTTAAATGATGTTTAATGGACCGTTGCAAATGGACCACATGAATGCAGTAGTTACAATTTGACTGAATTGATGACAATATCAATGTTAGCAGTTACAAGTTGATTGTATTAAAAACGTATATGGGTCATTACAGCTTTACCATTTAATTGGTTGTTACATGTTTTGGGGTGTTACAAGTTTTGGCTATTAAAGGATTTTAAAGGCTTTTAAATGTGTATGATGTACATTGTCTAATGGTTTTACATCTTTCCCGATAAGTAATCTTTTTTACTTAATTTTTAAGACTTTTAAAAATAGATGGGTAAATCCTTTATAAAGTAATATAGATATAGATTGTACCTATTACGTGTGACATGTTTTTATAGTGGCATTTTGTTAAGGATATGGTATGATTTTGCATTATTAAGGCATGATTATAGCAATATTAGATATATGTTACTTTTTTTAGTTGTTCTTTTTTACTTAATTTTTTAAGACTTCTAAAAATAGATGGGCTAAATGCTTTATAAAGAAAAAGAAAAGTGTTTGTGTTTTTAAGAGAGATGAAAATGGTGTAATGAATTTGTTAGTGTGTTAGGTTTTTATACTCGTATTTGAGTTTGTGGTTTACACCTAAATGATGTTTAATGGACCTAGAGGCGGCAAAACGGGCGGGCACGGGCACCGGGCAAAACGGGCACCGGGCAAAACGGGCACCAAGCTAAAACGGGCACGGGCTAAAATGGGAACTGATGGGATAAATGGGCTATCGGGCGTATCTTATTTATTTAATGGTTTTTTTGACGTTTTTGTACGTTTACAGACGTTATCTTTTGTTTTTTACGATTTCATCTGTTTTTTACGTTTTCGTCAGTTTTTTATGTTTTCGTCAGTTTTTTTACGTTTTCGTCAGTTTTTTACGTTTTCGTCTGTTTTTTTTACGTTTTCGTCTGTTTTTTTACGTTTTCGTCTGTTTTTTACGTTTTCATCTATTTTTTACGTTTTCGTCTGTTTTTTTACGTTTTCGTTTGTTTTTTACGTTTTCGTCTATTTTTTATGTTTTTGTCCGTTTTTTACATTTTCGTCTATTTTTTTACTTTTTCGTCAGTTTTTTTTACGTTTCGTCCGTTTTTTACGTTTCGTCTGTTTTTTACGTTTTCGTCAGTTTTTTTACGTTTTCGTCTGTTTTTTTACGTTTTCGTCTGTTTTTTTACGTTTTCGTCAGTTTTTTACGTTTTCGTCAGTTTTTTACGTTTTCGTCTTTTTTTTTACGTTTTTGTCTTTTTTTTACGTTTTCGTCAGTTTTTTACGTTTTCGTCTGTTTTTTTACGTTTTCGTCAGTTTTTTTACGTTTTCTTCTGTTTTTTTACGTTTTCGTCAGTTTTTTACGTTTTCGTCAGTTTTTTTACGTTTTCGTCAGTTTTGTTACATTTTCGTCTGTTTTTTTACCTTTTCTTCTGTTTTCATACGTTTTCGTACGTATTTTACGTTTTCGTCTGTTTTTATCGTTTTCGTACGCTTTTTTGTGTTTTCGCCCCTTTTTACGTTTCCGTCCGTCTTTTTACGTTTTCATCCGTTTTTTTACGTTTTCGTACGTTTTTTATATTTTCGTCCCTTTTTCAAGTTTTCGTCGGTAAAGTACGACAACGTAAAAAACAAACGGAAACGTAAGAAACAGACGAAAACGTAAGAAAGTAGGCGAAAACGTATAAAACAAACGAAAACATAAAAAACAGACGAAACATACAAAATTGGACGAAAATGTAAAAAACAGACGAAAATGTAAAAAAGGACGAAAACGTAATAAAACATAAGCAAACGAAAAAAAACAGACGAAAACGTAAAACAATTGACGAAAACGTAAAAAAACTGACGAAAACGTAAAAAACGGACGAAAACGTAATAAACGTAAAAAAACAAATGAAAACGTAAAAAACTGACGAAAACGTGAAAAAACTGACGAAAACGTAAAATAACTGACGAAAACGTTTTTTTTTTTTTTTTTTTTTTTTTTTTTTTTAATTTTTGTTATTTCTTTTAAAATAACGGACGAAAACGTAAAAAGGCGGAAACGTTAATAAAACAGACGCAAATGTAAAAAACAGAAAAAAACGTAAAAAGAACGAAAACGTAATAAAATAGACGCAAACGTAAAAAAGACAAAAATGTAAAACAATTGACGAAAACCTTAAAAACAGACGAAAACGAAAAAAGAACTAACGAAAACGTGATAAAACTGACGAAAACGTAAAAAAACGGACGGAAACGTGAAAAAATGACGAAAACGTAAAAAAACTGACGAAAACGTGAAAAAATTGACGAAAACGTGAAAAAACTGACGAAAACGTAAAAAACGGACGAAAACGTAAAAAGGACGAAAACGTAATTAAACAGACGAAAACGTAAAAAAACTGACGAAAACGTTAAAAACGAAAGAAAACGTAAAAAATGGCGAAGTCGTAAAAAAATAAAACCAAATCGTAAAAAAACATGACGGGCAATAAAAGAACTATTGAATAGAGAAGATGCGCCCAGTAGCCCATATAGTTTTCTCCAAGTGCCCATAAGCGCCCATTTATTTTTTTACAAGTGCCCATAAGCGCCCATCAATAATAATCGATGGGCAAAAAATGCCCCATCACTTTTCAAAACGGTGCCAAAAAGCGCCCATGAATTTTAATATGGGCAAGATTTGCCACCTCTAAATGGACCGTTAAATATGGACCACATGAATGCAATAGTTACAATTTGACTAAATTAATGACAATATCTCACTATAGCAGTTACAAGTTGACTGTATTAAAAAACGTATATGGGTCGTTACAGCTTTACCATTTAATTGGTTGTTACATGTTTTGGGGTGTTACAAGTTTTGGCTATTAAAAGATTTTAAAGGCATTTAAATGTGTATGATGTACATTTTCTATTTTTTTTTTTTTTTTTTTTTTTTTTTCTTTTTTTTTTTTTTACACCTCACTATTTTTTTTTTTTTTTTTTTTTTTTTTTTTTTTTTTTTTTTTTTTTTTTTTTTTTTTTTTTTATTTTCTAATGGTTTTACATCTTTCCCGATAAAGTAATATTTTTTACTTAATTTTTTAAGACTTCTAAAAATAGATGGGCTAAATGTTTTATAAAGTAGTATAGATATAGATTGTACCTATTACGTGTGACATGTTTTTATAGTGGCATTTTGTTAAGGATATAGTATGATTTTGCATTATTAAGGCATGATTATAGCAATATTGGAGAGCTATTATTTTTTTTCAGCTGTTACAAGTCTTAAGGTTGGAGGGATGTTACTTTGGTTTTATAGATCAAAAAGGAGAAGATGAAAAAGTGGAGAAAAACTCACCAAAGAACATCAAGCCATGAAAAAAGAAAGAGAGAAAGAGATACAGTCACGTGCATCATGTTGATAAGGTAGTAGCGGTTGGCAGCAGATGGTGATCAAGCTAAAGTAGGGGAGAGCAGGTGGCAGCCGGTCATTCCGGCGAGAGATCGGCAGAGACGGCGGCGGAAGCCGACGGCAAACAGCGGCTGGTGGCGTCCGTCGTGGTAGTGACGTCCGGTGGTAGGGCCGGCGTGATGATGTGGGGGTGGTGGATGATAGTTTTTATGAGATGAGAGAATAGTGAGTATTTTTTTTTTTTTTTTTTGTGGTGTGTGAAATGGATTGTAGTTATATTTATAGTGATAAAATGTAACAGCCTTTTTAATGGTTTTTAAAAAGGGTGTTAAATTGTTTGGCAGAATTTAATTGCTTGCATAAAAAGATTGTACATTATGTTTTGTAACTTGAAATGTAACAGCCTTTTTAATGGCTTTTAAAGAGGATGTTAAATTGTTTTGCAGAATTTTATTGGTTGCATAAAAAGATTGTACAACGTGCATAAGGATTTGCACTACTTAAGACTTCTTTTTATAGTAATCTTTTTTACTTAAAATTTTAAGTACTTCTAATTTTAGAATATTAGTTAAATGCTTTATAAAGTAGTAGAGATTTTGAGAAATTAGAAGTGGGTTTTCATAGTACAATTGTTTTCAATTTATGCCCCCCTATAGTTTCGAACTTTACGTATGACACCCTTTACTTTTAAAATACGTGATAATTTTTGTTTTAGGATACTTCTAGAGTAGGGCTGAGCATATCGGACCGTCGACCGGACCGGACCGAACGTATTTCGGTCCGGTCCTCGGTCCATGCTTTTTGTTACATTCGGTCCTCGGTCAGGTGGGTCCGGTTCGGTCTTACAAAAAAACCCGATGATTATGCCTTGTAGGATTAGACCGGACCGAAGACCGAACCGGACCGACCCAGACCGGACCGTACCATTTCGGTCCGGCATTTTGAACAAATTCGGTTTCGGTCCGGTCCGGTTTTCGAACCATGAGCACCCCTTTAGTAAAAGTACAAATTTAATTTCACTATAGTTGATCCGTTCACCTTTTCGAACACCGCGAATTTCAACTCAACGAATGCTTAACTTATAGTATTAGAAGTTAAGTCGCTTGTATTTGCTTGAGTCCCAAGCAAGTCAGAGTTGCTTATCTCTTCTAATTATATTAAAAGTTGGTTTTCTTCCCCCTCATCTCTATAACCCTTTTAAAAATTTGCCCTTAAATCAAGAGTAGTTATACAAAGGTTTAGTATCAATGAAAAGTTTTTTCTTCTTCAGGTAGATATCCGATCCTTGTAGATTACTTTCTGATGTTTCGACTTACATTTTTTGCATCTTCTTTTGGAAATGTGTTGAAGTGTCAAGTCAGCCACCATTAAGTCAAGATTTATAAACCGAAATGTTCAATGATCATCCTTCATCTCTTCCAAAACAGTGTCCATCTGAGCTTACTGCTTACGTTGCTCAACGTGAGCACTCTTGGATTCACTTGGCATCATTCTTTTCTTCGACTATACTTTGAATTCTTTCGTAAGGTTCTTAATGGCTAATTGGGTCTTTTCAACTGATTTACATCTCTTACAAATTATATACTTCTTAGCTCGGAGTGACGGAGCCAGGATTATAGTCTTGGATGGGCCAAATAATAAATGACCACTTAACAAAAATGTGACATTATTCAAGAATAACTTAATTCTAATCGCTGCAACTAGATAACTCCAAAAACACGTAAGAAGTATACGATATTTATAGTGAATATAAGAAAGATCATAATAACTCCATTATGATCGTTGAACGCGACTAAACTTTCGAATTTTAATTCCTTACTCTTTCCCACCGTAGAACTCCAATGGAAAGGGGGTAAAATAAAGTTGATGGTCTAAATCTATATGCTTAAAATAAAGTAGATGATAATAAACCTATCTCAATACAAGAATTATGTGATATGAAACAATGATAAGTAATAAAAATAATTGATGGAACATGTTCTATTTTCATCAATAATGACACATGATTAGCCGTTATAATGTAACACTCTAATCTAACCAAGATCAAGTATGACGTAACTCTTTCTTTAAGCTCCAATCAAGTTAATAATAAATTGTTGCCTAGTTGATGGCCAAACATATCAAAATAGATCAAGTGGTTCAATTGTCCATTAAAACATAGGCTATTACCAAACATTGTTGGACCTCTTGGGTTGGCCTTGGCCCACCCTACTACATACATACCTCCGTCCCTGTTAGTCGGATGGTCCATCAACTCGTCGTCTTCATAAGTGCCTCAATGTCCGAAACGGTCAAGTCGTTCTCCCTAGCATGTATATGTTTCATTACTTTTGTAGGTGGTTCTTGCAAAGAGAGGAAAAATGGTTTCAACTTATAAATGAGACATTGATTTGCATAGCCAGTGAATTTAAATTGTTTAACATAGCAACTACGAAAGTACCAAACATATCATTAGCCACCTTAGTTTTTTTTTAACGTCGATTGGTATTAAGCTAGCAAGGATCAAATTTTTATATTGGAGCCGATATTTCTCACGATTTACCAATGTTATGGTAGCTAGTTTACATTAAAGGTTGCTACAACTTTTCTTTCAATACTAACAGTTTCGTAACTTTTCTTTTAGTACTAATAGTTTCGTAAAAAAATTTGTTACCAAAACTATATGCAGGCATATACTAGATAAATAGAGAGTATCATTGTTTAGACCCGAACTCATTTAGACTCAAACCCATCTAAACCTTTAACCCGACCCGGCTATTTGCCACCTCTGGTTTCAAGCCAGGCTGGTTAATCCGCACTGATTTTGTTATGTATATGTATAATTTGAGATCTTATTTGAGCATCATCCCACATCGCCTGCTTGCACCAAATGGCCAAGACATATATTAGTATAAAACAAGATGCAAACTTTTAAATCATTCACACATTATAGGTTTTAATATTTTGTGATGCCTTTCTAAATTATTAAGGTTTATTAATTAAAGTTAAATCTTAAGTAATTTTAGACGGGCATTTTAAAATATTAAAATATTGTTTTCCAATCAAGTATAACATTTAATATTCTTAACCTAATATTGATGAGGTATGGTTTTCTCGGATGCTTAGGAAGAGAAATCACGATTAACTCTTAATATTCTTTAGGCAAATATTTCATTGTTAGATCGGGTCTCCTGGAATAGCTGGGGGGTGACGAAGGCCACCATAGGTCCAGGCATTAAGAGCAAAATAACTAAGGAGTGTGCTCTCAGAAGGTAAGTTAATAGCTAGGTCTCCTCAGGAGGCCTAAGGAGACCAGCCAGTCTAGGAATAGATTGTCCCCTCATGATGCAAGGACCCGTCAGAATAGTTTAGTCCCTCTGGATGCGAGGAACAGCCAGTCAGTAATAGCTAGGTCCCCTCAGGTGCAAGGAACCAGCTAGTCACTGACATAGCTCTAGGTCCCCTTCAGGAGGCAAAGGTGCAGCCAGTTGGAGTAGCTAGTCTTCCAAGGATGGCTAGGGTGTAGCACTGTTCTCCATCGGTGCTAGGACACTGACAGGATGACGACGAATATCACAGATGTTGGTCCACAACAAGTACGTAGAGCCATGAAGGGCATCTTGAACACCCAGTTAGGACAAAGTCTGATACTGTCAGCGACTTACATGCTGTCCTAGAAGAACAATGGACATACAAGAACAAAGTCTGATTCATGCTGCGATTTGAGTGCTGCTTTAGAAGAACAACTCTAGGCTTCCACAATGATCGTGTATTTGGAGCTAAGCCGCAGGTAGTTATATAATGAACTCTTCAACACATGAAGAAGGAGGTTTTTGGACACACACACTTCTCCTTACTCTCTCTAGTTTCTCTCACTAAAAGTTATACCAAGCATACACTTACTCTCACGCCGGAGCTTGGTCTCGGATTCAAAACCCGAGGCGAGCTAACAGTGTTCTGTCTTATTTCAGCCTAAGAGACGAAGGTGTAGCTGCAGGACTCTTACCTGAGTGATCAGGGTGAAAGCATTACGGAAATTTGCTTCGAACATTAGCCGCCATCCGTGGGACCCGAAATACCAATCTACCAATCTCTAAGTAATGGATGATTGTACGAAGAGTCCTCAACTAGAGGAGGGTGAAAACTTAAACACCGGGGCACTTGGGACCAGGAGGACTCCCCCGGGAGGAACCTCTGCTCCCCGCCGGACAAGCTCAAGGAGGCCCCTCTCCAGCATTTGTGAAGGAAAACATTGATGTACTGAGAACCATGATCAAAGAGCTTGACAACCGAGGTCAAGAGAAGGTAACTCCTCGCAAGCTCTTCAACGAAGAGTCAGGTGAAGCGGGGTCAGAGAACTCTCAGATGAGTCCTTCAGCAGAAGAAGTAAGAGGGTATTCTTCTGATGGGTCCTTCAGGTCAAGGGGCAGAGGTAGGCTTCGGTCTACTCGGAAAAATCGAAAGAATGTCTCAAAAAAGAAGGGGATTTCTAAATCCCATCGGTTCGTACGATCAGAGGCACGAAGCAAGTCAAAGTCTAAGAGCGGTAAGTCGAAGCCTCAGTCAGTAAGGGCTTCTCGAAGGAAGTCAAGCTCAGACTCAGGGTATGACACCGTGTCTGATAGTGGTTCAGAGGACTTGAGCATGCCTTATAGGCGGCCCAAGCCAATGCCTTTCACCTCTAGGATCACACGCTTCAGATATCATCGGCGGGCTAAGCTACCACCAAACGTCCGGGTGTATGAAGGGAACAAAGATCCGGAAGATCACCTAAGCATCTTCTCTGCCGCAGCTGAGCAAGAGGAGTGGCCTATGCCAGTATGGTGTAAGATGTTCCGCCAGACCCTGAGTGGCTCGGCAAGGAACTGGTTTGATAGCCTAGACCCAAAGAGTGTAGATGGGTTTGAAGAGTTGAGTAGCAAGTTCTTGGAAGAATTCTCACAGCAAAAGAGGTATGACAAAGACCCAACGGAGATACATGGCATCAAGCGAAAGCCAAATGAAGGGCTTCAAGCATTCATGGACCGTTTTAAGGCAGAAAGTGCACACATCAAAGGAGTGCCTCCAGTGTTAAGGATATCCGCATTTATGCATGGGCACGGTCACCCCGAACTAGCCAAAAAGCTCAACGACAAGATCCCGAAGACAGTTGATGAGATGTGGGAGAGAGTCAGGGCATTCATCAGGGGAGAGACGGCCGCAGACACGACCGAAGCCATCAGGTCTCCTCGATGGGAAAAGAGTGCTGGTAAGGCCAGCTGGTCAGAAAACCAGAATGGGTCTAGAAACAGAAGTCATAGAAGGGGAGAGGGAAGAAGCATGGGGACCTGTGCTCCTTATGCTAGAAGAGAAGGCTTCACGCCTTTGACGAAGACTCCAAAGGAGATCCTTGCTATGGATAATGTGAACTTCCCCCCACCGCCTCCGATGGTGGGGACTCCGAAGAAGCGAAATATGAACAAGTTCTGTGACTACCATCAAGATCGAGGTCATAACACGAATGACTGCTACCATCTTAAGAAACAAATTGAAGAGGCAGTGGCCTCAGGAAGGTTGGCTCATCTGGTGAAAGATATCAGGCAAGGCGGCCAAAAGAGCAAGGGCTCAGCCAAAGGAAAAGAGAAGGTTATCAACATGGTGAGATCTCAAGGATACCGAAAGAGGCCCTACGAGAGGGTTGAGCACTGGATGGATAACGCGATAACGTTCCCGTCAGTGCCTCGATACCAGTTAATGAATTGCCCAGTGGTAGTAGAGGCCATGATCGAAGGCTTCAGGGTCAGACGAATACATGTTGATGGTGGCAGCTCTTCAGAGGTTATGTACGAGCATTGCTTCAGAAATCTTAGCTACCGGACGAGGTCAAGGCTGAGAGAATCTCGAATACCACTGGTGGGGTTCTCAGGAGAAGTCAGTTACCCCATGGGGGTTATCGATTTGGAAGTCACTATGGGAGAGTGCGGGAAAACCCGAACGGTCATAATGGAATTTGCGGTGGTCAAGAGTCCATCCCCGTATAATGCTCTACTAGGCAGGACGGGGATGAGGAGCTTAGGAGCTGTAGCCTCCACTATCCACTCAATGATGAAGTTCCCAACTTCGAATGGGATAGCCACTATATCCACCACTAGAGAGACTCTAAGAGAGTGTAGACAGATCGAGGAAGCTCAAGACCTGAGTCGACATGCGCGTGTAACGGATCCTACTCCGATGCAGACAAGCTCGGAAGTAACTAATCCCAGAGTTTCGTTGGCTCCGGTGGAGACTCGTCCCCGGAGGCCAGGAAAGGAACCAATGCAATTGGATGATACGAAAGAAAGGCGACAACTTGACAAGGGGAGGAGACTACCCAAGTCTGGTGTCGAGGAAAAGATAGTGGTAAATGATAACTACCCAGAGCAGCTCGTTACTATCGGAGGGGGTCTATCCGCCGAGTGCAGACATGCACTAATACATACCCTCCGAAAGAATGTTGACATCTTTGCATGGACCCCAGCGGACATGACGGGTATCCCTAGGGCTATAACGGAGCATAGCCTAGACACCTACCCCCACATTGAACCAAAGGCACAAAAGAAGAGGAGTCTTGCCCTAGACAGGAGGAAGGTGGTGACCGATGAAGTTAATGAATGGCTCAAGGCCGGTATCGTAAGGCGAGTGCGATACCCCACGTGGGTTGCTAATCCGGTGCTAGTCAAGAAGGTCGATGGGAGTTGGAGAATGTGCATCGACTTTAAAGATCTGAATAAGGCATGCCCAAAGGATCTATACCCTTTGCCGGAGATCGATTGGAAGATTGAGTCGCTGATGGGATTCCAATATAAGTGTTTCTTGGATGCTTATAAGGGATATCACCAAATACAGATGACAAAGAAGGACGAAGAGAAGACGGCTTTCCATACGGAAGAGGGAGTCTTCTGTTACACGAAGATGCCTTTTGGTCTCAAGAATGCAGGGGCAACATATCAGAGGCTGGTCGACTCTGCCTTCAAGGAGCAGATAGGGGTAAACCTAGAAGCGTATGTGGACGATATGGTGATTAAGAGTAGGACTGAACAAGACATCATAAAAGATGTAGAACAAACCTTCTCCACTCTCCGAAGGATAAACATGAAACTTAACCCGAAGAAATGTTCATTCGGCATGGAGGAGGGAAAGTTCTTGGGCTACATAGTTACTTCGGAGGGGATAAGGGCCAACCCTGAAAAAGCAAAAGCTGTCATGGACATGCCATCACCAAAGACCCTCAAGCAGATGCAGTCTCTAAGTGGGAAACTGGCAGCCCTCAATCGTTTTTTGTCTAAGTCAGCTGAACGATCCCTACCTTTTTTAGATACGTTGAAAAAATGTACTAACAAGAGAGACTTCAGATGGACAGAGGCCGCTGAGGCAGCGTTCCTGGAGATGAAGAAGTTGGTATCTGAGTTGCCAACCCTTACTACCCCCAAGAAGGGTGAGACCCTGATGATGTACTTGGCCGCAGCAAATGAAGCGGTTAGTGCGGTGCTCCTCACAGAAAGGGATGGGAGGCAGATGCCTATACACTATGTTAGTCGATCTTTGCAAGGGGCAGAAACAAACTATGCTCCGATGGAGAAACTCGCTCTGGCCCTAGTCCACGCGGCTAGGCGATTAAGGAGGTATTTCCAAGCTCACCCGATCAAGGTCATAACTGACAGCCCGATCGGGCAAGTGCTGAACAACTCGGGAGCGTCAGGAAGATTAGCGAAGTGGGCTGTTGAATTAGGGGCGTATGGCATAACGTATGTACCAAGGGTAGCAATAAAGGGTCAGGTCTTAGCAGACTTTTTAGCAGACACTCCAACAGAGATAGATGCTACAGCAGAGGTGGCTAACAACCCAAGAGTGGAAGACATCCCAGAATCTTCAAATGCAAGGGAAGATCTTACTCCTGGCCCGAAGGCATGGAGACTATATACCGATGGAGCTTCAAACAATGAAGGATCCGGAGCTGGCCTCATCCTGATAGCTCCAGACGATGTGGAGTACTCTTATGCGCTTCGCTTGAACTTCTCTAACTCCAACAATGATGCTGAGTATGAAGCTCTACTGGCTGGGCTACGGATAGCCAAGGAGATGCAGGTGAAAGACATTCATGCCTTTGTGGACTCCAAGCTAGTGGCTAGTCAGGTGGAAGGGTCATACGAAGCTAAGGGTGAAAGAATGATAAAATACCGAGAAAAGGTCTTGGAACTAGCTGGTGCATTCAACAGGTTTCGAATAACTCATATCCCTAGAGCAGAGAACAGGAAGGCCGATGCTCTTAGCAAGTTGGCAGCGGTTCAGTTCGACCACTTGTCCAAAGAAGTACTAGTAGAGGTTTTGAATGAACGCTCCGTCGAAGCACAAGAAGTTAACATAGTGGTTGAAGAGGAAGGCCCGACCTGGATGACCCCGATCAGAAACTACCTAGAGAAGGGAAATCTACCAAAAGACCCTGTTGATGCTAGAACTCTGATGGAAAAGATTGGGAACTATACGATGGAAGATGGAGTCTTGTATAGGTAGTCTTACTATAGGAACCATAGGAAGAGGTGATAATGTCCTTTTGCAAGGGCCAATACCTAATAAGAAGTGTGCACATGGGCTCATGTGGGATGCACGACGGACCTAGACAGGTAGTGGATAAGGCCATGAACCTGGGGTACTACTGGCCCTCTATGCACAGAGACACTAGGGAGCTGATCAGAGCATGTGATGACTGCCAAGCACATGCAGCTGTACCCAGACTCCCTAAGGCAGACATGATCTCAGTAACATCCACATGGCCATTTATGAAGTGGGGTATGGACATTGTGGGACCTCTCCCAGAGGGCCCAGGAAGGGTGAAGTATCTAATCGTTGCAATTGATTACTTTACCAAATGGATGGAGGCGAAGCCGCTAGCTACCATCACTGGTAAACAGGTGGTGAACTTCACTTATGATAATATTGTCTGTAGGTTCGGGATCCCAGCTACCATTATCACAGATAACGAAACTCAGTTTGTGAATGATCCTTTTAAGAAGTGGGCAGAAAAGCTCAAGATTCGGTTAATCTCCACTTTAGTTTATCACCCCCAGGGGAATGGAGCAGTGGAAAGAGCAAATAAAAGCCTCTTGAGAGGAATTAAGACTAGACTAAAGAAAGGAGGATCAGCTTGGGCTGAGGAGGTGTCAAATGTGTTGTGGGTACATTGAACAATGAAGAAGACCAACAATGGTGAAACACCCTTTAGCTTAACCTATGGTACCGAAGCTGTCATCCCCGCAGAGATCGGCATGCCAACACACAGAACATCTAGTGTGAATGAAAAAACTAATGATCAGGAGCTTTGTCTAAACTTAGACTTGCTGGATGAACGAAGATAAATAGCAGCTATAAGGGAGGCCATGTACAAGCAACATGTCGAGAAGTATTACAACAAAAAGGTGCGACATGTGTAGTTCAAAGTGGGAGAGTTTGTACTCAGAATAAATGAAGCGTCAAGGGCTGCTAACACAGGCAAGCTAGGACCCACCTGGGAAGGGCCTTA
>BQNB010114078.1:0-21820 GCA_026074375.1 Tanacetum coccineum
CATTCTTGAAGAAACAACCCGCTCTTGCTATATCCACTACCGAAGCCAAATACGTAAGCGCCGGAAAGGCATGTCAACAAGTACTATGGATGAAACAAGCTCTCATCGACTACGACATATGACTCGATGACGTTCCCATCATGTGCGACAACAAAGGCGCGATTGACCTTAGCAAAAACCCGATGCAACATTCTCGTACCAAACACATCGAAATACGTCACCACTTTCTTTGTGATAATGTCCAGAAAGGACATATCTCAATCAAAAAAGTGCCGTCCTCTGACAACTTCGCCGATATTCTTACTAAACCCCTTAAACGTGAATTGTTTAACTATCTACGTCTTGGTTTAGGAATGATGGAACACATTCCATAAATCATATTAGTCCGCTTCTATTTCTTCTGTCTCAATTCTAGTTCGTGTTCCATTCCGTGTCGTGACAACTTATATGCTTCATCCGAAGTACTTTAAGCATGTTTGATTCGCGAAATGCAAATTAAAACGTCACTCCCCTTCGTAAAATTTTCGTCAAAATTAAGTTCAAAATCATTGCCTGAGGGCGGCCCCCATATAGGCGCCCCCCTAATATATTTGGGACCGCCATCAGCAAGACACAAAACGGGACACTTAACTAAAAAATTTCAAAACTGAAAAACAAACACCCCTTTACATGCTTCCATTGACAAACTCGAACCAAAACCCACAAAAACTCAAAATCAACCATTAAAACTTCAATTGAAGATCAAATCAAGACTAATAATCATTCCTAATATCACAAAGATCATCAATTGTAAGTCATTTCATCTATTTTCTTTCAATTTGAGTCTAGGGTGACTTCACAAGTTTTCCCAACAAAAACTATATTATATTCAAAGTAAATCCGGAAACTATGAACAATTTTGTCACATTAGCTTATAGCTTTGAATTACACTTCACTACTACTTCCTTGGATGGATTAAAACCTAGGAATGTTGATGAACTACAAGGAAGTTTAACCAAATTCTCTAAGAACTTCTCCTAACTTGGATTCTACATGTGATACTGGTTTATAGGCTCTATAGGTGCCCAAAAAATGGAGAGAAAGAGGGAGTTGTTATGGAAGTTGTGAGTCCCAATTAATAGATCTTCTTAGCTTGTTAAGGCTTAGTTAACTTGAATAGATTCAAACTAACTATATGAGAAACAATGATTATGAATACTATAAGTTATGCGGAATCTAACTTGTAATACTAAGAAGAACAATGTAAACAAAACTTTGAATATATATTGATTGCAAATATTCTGCCTAGGTTACAGAATAACTAACTATGAAAACTTGTATTGCTTCTATTAAAATTGATATCTCTAACTATGTCGTTGTGTTCCTTTTATACACTAAGGAAAACCCTAATGGGCTTACAAAACACGTCAAGTGATCATGCATATCTATTCCTAATATAACTCATGCATATCACTTAAGCAGTACTAACTATATAACAAATGTACAAAAATATTTATACCGATATGTACTGAACTATACTAGCAGTACTACAATGTACTGGTTAGTACTAACTAACTTAATAGCAGTACTAAGTTGTAGAAGCTTCAGAATCCCAACAATCATCCATAAACTTGCGATTTACCTTTTAAATCCTCAAGTTTCTTATGTATTTAAATTGCTAGACAAGCACTGTAGAGGATTCTTATAAACATTCTTCTACTTCTGTACTTGTGGCCTTATAAACCTTAGAAGTTCAAATACCATCTCATTTTCATGACAACCTTTAGTTTTAGTACATCTTTGATAGCATTTCTTGAGTAAGTGGATATTTCTTCTCTATCATCATGTGAATGGCAATTCCATTATCTATCAACAAAATATGAATTCCACATGAATCAAACAGTCTCCAGCTTATCAAATTGTATTCATGTTGATGCCTCCATACTTCATCTTTTTCATCAGGTTGAAATAAGATCTTCAGATCTCCCCATAACATCAAGTCTTATCCTTCTGGTCTTGATGTTGCATACCTTTCTTTTACTAGTCTGTGTAGATCCATTACATCCTGTTTGTAAAAATCATCAAGCATCTCACTGAAAATCTTATAATTCTTGGAACCTCCATCTGCTCTGATGATTTGATAATACATAAAGTTTTTTGTTATGACACGAGTCTTCCAATCAACTGTTGGATACTTAGTACCCATAGATTCAATTTCCATAGCAAATTCTTCTCTTGGAACCAGATCCATAGGCTTTAAGTTCTTCCTTCTCATATCATCTTCTATCTTTTGCCTTTTTATACTTTCTTCACTTTGCTTTTCACCTGCTCTTTTCCTTGCAAGTGATTTCTTTCTACTTCCTTTCTTTTCACTACCTTTTTCTTTTTCAGATCCCATCGGGATGCAAAGGATAGAAATTTTTGATCCCATTCCCTTTTCAAATATGTAAATGTCTTCATACTTTTATGCCCTTAAAAATATTCATCGTGTTTCTCCTTGATTCTTCAAAGTAAACAGACCATGTTCTTCCTTACTTCTGCTACAGAGTATGGTCTATTCAGCTAAGCATGGTATCTTAACACTGCAGGATCACTCCAATCAATAACATGAGTTGGATCAGCTTCAGTTACAACTTCTTGCTTCTTTATTCTTGTGGTGCTTTGTTAATTCCTCTAGGTAACTGTTTAGCTATTTCTGCATCCTTGCAATCCTTTGTCTTTCGCCTCATAAATCTGGTTATTGCAGTCTAATAGCTTTTCATGCCCAAGTCTTTTCTTGCTCTAGCAGCTTCTTAGTCTTTTTTTTGAAACGATTCAGTCTTTCTTCCATAATTTCTTTTCCTTTATCTTTCCTCTTATGTGCACTCCTTCTTATAATATATACCAATTCTGACAGCAGCCTAGTTAATAACTTCTGAAATAACAGTACTATGCTCTGCATCAACAGTACTAACTTCTTTTTCTCCTTTTTCACCACTACCTTGATCTTCCACAAGCTCAGTAGGCTCTTCTTCTTCTAGCACTACCTCAATATCATCACTAACCTTCTCCTGAATCTCTATATCTTCTTGAATCCATGATGTTCCTTCATCGTGTACCAATGAAATAGAGGGGTCTTGATCAATCTTTATAATTTTCCTTCCCTCTTTGGAAGGATCCTCTAGACCTTCTTCATCATCAGAAGCAACTATCCTGAATCTCCTTTTAGCTTGAGTTGACTTGACTGTCTGCTCTAAATTCTTCACCTTCTTGATTAATTTTGTAAGAGCAGTACCATAAGTTTGTTTGGTTTGTGCTAACTCTGCCTCCAAGCTTGTTACTTTGTTTGAAAAATTTGTACATAGAACCGTCAATTCAGAAAGTGAATAAACTCACCTCTCACGTCCACAGTGACCGTGAAAAACTCTATGGAGAGGTGATTTCATTAGGCCCATTAGTAAGCCTCCTTGATCAGGTAGATGGGTTGAGTGTTTGGTGGTTGTGAGGTACTGACTGGTGTATGTTGAGGTGATAATGATGGTGAAGATGTTATTCTGGATGGAGAAGTTTCAGGTGCACTGATCATAGTAGGAAATAAAGAAAAATCTATTCTAGAACAACCCTTTGAAATCCTTTTCATGTTGCTAAAGAGTTTTTGAGTAAGAGTATGAGCAACATAGGTTCTGGTGTGGGGTCCTAGCAGTCTCCTTTGTTTGTTGAAACAGATTTGGAGAAATCTTGGGTACATCAAAAACTTGTGTGGGTTTTCCAGATTCTTAATCATAGCATCAAAAATTAGTTTTGAAAAATTGTAAGTCCTGTTTGTGGCCAAGCAAATTATAGCAGTTGCTATATTGCTACTAAACTGCTCCTAGGCAGTTTTCTTAGGGCTTAAACTGTGGAGGATAGTATGAATTAGAAACCTCCACCGAGGAGAAAAATAACCCTTTTGAAAAGTAAGTTTATCATAATCAGTCACATACCCCATTAGAGCAAGTTGCTCAAATATCTCTAAATTGGGTAGAGTAGTAACACCACCATTGTCCTCTAACTTTAGATGTCTTCTTAGAGAGGCTTCAGTAATAGTCTTTACTTGTCCATCAATTGTAGCAGTTAGTTCTACCTCTCCATTAGCACTTGTTCTAGCAGTAGCTGTTCTCCAAAATTGCTTAATAAAGGAAACATATATTGTTGGATTCTCTGTGAGGGCATACTGGATGTGACTAGCATTCAGAAAATCAATGATCTGATGAAACCCTTCACTTCCTTCAGACTTCTGTAAGTAGGCCACCATGTTATGCTTGTCGCAAAACTCCAAATTAGCCATGTGATTAAGAAAATATTGAATAAACTTCTGGGATGAGCTCGTTTATGTGAGTATGAAAGCTTGGCAAAGTTAATTGAGATTATATTGAGAGCACTTAGGGTTGTAATTTGACCGACTGAATGAAATTTGATCTTATCTTGAAGAAATCTTACTAATTTATAGAAAGATCATGAATTTCCAATTAGTCAAACCCTATAGGCTATGTTGTTGGCGGAAATATCTCAACGGCTATATTAAAATAAGGAAATTCTGTTATGCCTCAAACAGTACTAACGGTAATGTAGCAGTACTAAGTTTAGCCTAACAGTACTAACTTTAAGCCTAGCCGTATTAACTTTTCCCAGCAGTATAAAGATATGCCTGGCAGTACTAACTTAATACTAGCAGTATTAAGTTTATGCCAAGCAGTATTAACTCCAATCTCATTCCAATGTAGATTCTCACAATCTCTCTTTCTGTTTTTATACTCACAATATCTCTCAATTCTTTTTGCTCACCAATTCACTCTTTCTGTTTTTAAGCACACATCTCTCTTTCTGTTTTTGGCTCACAACTTCTCTCTTTCTTTTATGCTCACCAAAATCTCTCAATTATCAGACAATTTTGTACAAGGTGCCATCAATTCTTTTAGTTTCATACTGTCCTCCCCACTTCCAAGTGTGTTAACTCTTGAGAGAGGTGGGTCATTGGACTTTTAGATGCAGCCTCAAACCTAGTTTGAGCATCTACATCCCCAATGTGGTTTCTTGGCACCTGGGACCACTACCTGAGCCAATTCCCTAAGAACTTAGCTCATTAAGTGTTGCCATGGATTGGGTCTTAGTTTATGTTACCACTGTCCTGCTCTGCTTCAAAGCTAGAAGCAGTAGTGGCAGCCCTTTCCATTCTGTCACCCAACTCCTTATGGACAGCCTCATCACCAACCTTTATAGGGGGACCACCAGACTGAGGTATCTTAGTGTCCCGACCTCTTTTGCCTAGCAGTACAAATTATACTTAGCAGTATTAATATTTGCCTTAACAGTTTTAACTCTGTCTTCAATAATTATACAACAACATGCCTCTATTCATCACAAGCACACTAGAAAAGACTAGATAGACATGTGAGAATTCATGAGGATCCATATTTATGTATAACCCATGAATAGAAGTTAAGAACTGTTAAACCTCCCCTCAACCAATGTAGCTACAAATTAAGCATACCAATGCTTGCCACCAGAAAATTAAATCTGCTTACATCAAAGGCTTTAGTGAGAAGATCTGCAACATTATGATCTGTATGTATCTTGACCATCTCAATCAGTCTCTTCTCATAAGAGTCTCTAATGAAATGATGCCTGATCTCTATATGCTTTGTTTTAGAATGATAGACAGGATTCTTGACAACACAAATAGCACTCTCATTGTCAACATGAATCTTTGTCTGCATAAAATTAAATCCATAATCCAACATCTGATTTTGGATCCAAAGCACTTGACCATAGCAGTGAGAAGCAGCAATGTATTCAGCTTTAGTAGTTGAGTTAGCCACCACAGTCTGCTTTTTACACTGCCAAGAGATTAACCTTGAACCAAGAAATTGATCAACTATGTTGTGGATTTCCTGTCCAAGCTGGCACCTGCATAGTCACTATCTAAAAAGCTTCCAATATAAGAGGAGAGTCCTTAGGATACCAAAGGCCCAATTTAGGTTGACCTTTTAGGTATCTAAAGTTCTTTTATACTGCATTCAAGTAGGAACTTTTGGCTGAACTTGAATAATTGTAGCAAGCACAAACTGAGAACATAATTCTGGTCTAGAAGGAATGTAAGATACTTAATGACCCATTCATTGACCTTGTATAATGAACATCAACATTCACCATCTTCATCCCTTTGTCAAGCCTTGTTGGTTTCATAGGAGTACTAGTTTGTCTTATACTAAAAAGCCAAAATTTCTCAATATTTCACAACTATACTTGTCTTGACTAATGAAGATCCCATCCTCTTTCTGCTTGACTTGTAAACCCAAGAAGAAAGTAAGTTCTCCCATTGAACTCATCTGAAACCTATTGTGCATTATCTGCTCAAACTCATCACATAAAGACTTCTTAATTGAACCAAAGATGATGTCATCTACATAGACTTGAACCAGTAGAATATCACCCTTGAGTCTCTTAATGAATAAAATCTTGTCAATTTGTCCTCTGTGAAATCCATTATCCAGCAGATAGGTAGAAAGTGTCTCATACCAAGCTCTAGGAGTTTGATGTAGACCATATAAGGCTTTTTCCACTTTTTAGACTTTTTCTAGAAATTCTGGATCCACAAAACCTGGAGGTTGGCAAACATATACCTCTTCTTCAATAGTGTCATAGAGAAAAGCACTTTTAACATCCATCTGGTACGCAGGAAAATTCATAAATGATGCAAAGGCCAAAAATAACCTGATTGCTTCAACCCTAGCAACAGGAGAAAAAACCACCCTTGTGCTACCAGTCTGGCTTTGTTCCTTACAACTATTCCCCTTTCATCCTTCTTATTTCTATATACCCACTTTGTACCAATAGCCTTTTTGCCACTAGGTGAGTCAACTAGTATCCAAACCTTCTTAATCTTGAACTGAAGCAGCTCCTCTTGCATTGCTTCAACCCAACTTTCATCATCAAGGGCTTGAGATATCTTTGTGGGTGGCTTCATGTTAGATGCGAGAAACAAAGCAAATAAGCAGTTTGTGAAATCTTTGTGATTTGTTTTCTCTTCTTTTAGATGTAGCTAATCATAGCATGTTCTCCAGATTCTTCTTTGTCAGGCCCCTTGTTTGTACTGCTGGCTTTGGATCCCCATTAAATCCTGAGCTTTGGTGAGTATAGTGTACTCTAGTTGTGGGAATAGGACTGACAACAGTCGAAGGTTCCATGTTGTTGAAATCAGCCTCTGCACCCACACTTTGATCAGCATAAAGAGTATTGAGAGTTTCCAAGTCATGATCATCATAGGCATTGCCAAAAATGCCAGTACTTCGAATTTCAGCAGTATCCTCCAATTCAGTCATTAGAGGATCATGAGGAAGATTAGCAACATCAATAAGAAAAGATCCACCAAAAGGAATAAATGATGGTCCACTTGATGGTCCAATAGGACTAAAAGTCCTAGATGCACTAGCAGTATTAACTGGTGTGCTAACAGTATTAAAACTGTTAGTACTGCTAGCTTTAGTAATCTTCTCCTAAAGAAGTTGGCTATCACACTGAACTTCAAACTCTTTTCTAACAGCATCTGGATTACTCTATAGCCTCTTCTTCTTTGATCCATTCATCTTATCATGAAACATTCTTTTAGGATTGATCTAACTCGCTGCTTGTTCTTGTAAAGTCTTTTACAAGCATCATCATCAACTGAATCATACTCAGCCTTGTCATCTGGGTCTTTGTAGCTTAAGTGATAGAAGACCATAAATTGGAACACTACTATTGTTGGTAGCATATTCTTTTCTTCAGATTATCCAGCATCAACACTTTGCTTCAAACCTGTATTACCATTAGCTTCTTGTGGACCTGCATTTTTGTTAGTTTGATTCCCTGCAGTAACTGGTTGATAATTCATAGAATTTGTTAAGGAATCAATGTCAAAAATCCAGTTAGGTCCTTGTCCTGCAACATTTGGTTTATTTTCAAGAAAGTTTACATGACACATTCTCTTCAACTTTTCTGGTTTGGAATTAAATACTCTGATAGCTTTGTATTTTACAGATGTACCCCAACTAAAAAACCTATTCCAGCCCTTTCCCATCAAACTTGCCTAAGGGGTCTAGGGTATTTAGGATAGTAATAGGACATCCAAAAGGTCTCATGAAACTTATGCTTGGTGCTCTGCCAATAATAAGTTCATAGGGTGTCTTGTTATGAGGCTTGGTCACTAGAACCCTATTCAAGACATAACAAGCAGTATTAACTGCTTCAGCCTAAAATACTGTAGGTAGAAGTGAGTCTGCTAGCATAGTCCTAGCTGCCTCAATCAGGGTCCTATTCTTTCTCTCAGCAACTCCATTTTGTTGTGGAGTTCTGGCAATACTATATTCCCTTTTTATCCCTTTTTGCCCACAGAACTCATCTATTTCCCTGTTTTTGAATTATGTCCCATTATCAGACCTGATTACTTTAACCTTATGGTTTAATTGGTTTTCTATTTCTGTTATAAATTTCTTAAGAATCTCACTAGTTTCACTCTTAGTGGCTAAGAAGAAAACCCAGCTAAACCTACTAAAGTCATCAGTCACTACAAGACAATAGGTCTTATGGTTGATACTCCTTATAGATATTGGTCCAAATAAGTCCATATGCAACATCTGTAAAGGTTGGCTGATAGAGCTCACATATTTGGTCTTACAGGAGGCTTTGTGTTGCTTTCCCTTTTGCAAGCAATACAAGTATGGTCATTTTTAAAAGTCTTTGAAGGAAGACCTCTTACAAGGTTTCCCTTCATAAGTTTATTCATTGTTTTAAAATTCACACGACCCAGCCTCTTATGCCATAGCTTAGACTCGTTAATTATGGCTTTTGCAAATAAACAAGTTAAATCTCCAGTAGGAACAACATTCTTTAAATCAAAGTTGTACATATTGTTTTGCCTGGGGACTCTAAGTAGTACTTGACTTTCATCAATTAGCTTAAAGTCAGGAGACAAAACAAGACATTTAGTTTCAATGAAAAGAACATTGTTTTTATTGTCACACATTTGTGAGACAGAGAAAAGATTAAATTTCAGTTCCTTCACAAAAAACACATCTTCAAAGTCTATTTTATTAGTTTTTATCTTACCAATACATGTTATCTTACCACCTCTAGTACTTCCACCAAAGGCAACAAAACCTCCAACAATATCTTGATAGTCAGTAAGTAAGGCTTTGTTCCCTATCATATGCCTGGAGTATCTACTGTCAAACATTCCTTTGTACTTTAAAGCTTGTTGTGGATTCCCCTGCACAAAGATAAAAGAGCTAGTTTCTCTTGGGGACCCAAGCCACTACTGACTTGAGTTTGCCTTGTGGATCAATATAATTTACCCTTTTTGAGATCCATGATCCACTCTATATGTTTCTTTAAGAGCCATTGTTTTAATCAGTCTTTTTAGGTCTTCTAAACTCAAACCTGCTGAGCCTTATCAGCAGTGACCCATTTCCCATAACAATACTATCATGCTGTTTACCAGCAGTATTACACATTTTACTTTAACACTATCTAACTTGTACTTTTGAAAACCCTGGTTATTAAAGTCTGTTGTTTTATAAAAAGGCATTTAATAGGTGATTGAGACTTTGGAAAGTATTTATTTTTGATTTGTATTCATTCTCTCACGTTTTTCTAGGGGGTAGCTGTAGTAATCAACTACTTGGCAGTACTAACTGGGATTCTTCCATGTCCCCTAGTTAAGACTGCAGTTGGAACAAATTTATTTTGATAATTTATTCTTTGAGTGTTGTTCCAAATTGGTTTAACTTCCCTATAACCAATACCCTTTCTCAAAACAGATTCTTTAGGCATTCTCTTTTCATGAAAATCACAGTCTTTTATTAGATGATTGTGACTTCCACAAACAAAACAAGCTTTCTTAGTAAAAAAAACCTAACCCTAGTTTTGAGTCATCGTCTATTCTAATCTTATTTATCTACCTTAGGAGATGAGTGACCATCCCTAGTTTTACTAGGTGTGGACTATTGTTTGAGAATCTCAAGACTGAAAGATATCCTCTCTCATTCATCACTAACCCAATCTTCAATGATAACTCTACTAGGCCTAACAGATTCAACTCTAGGCATTTCAATACTAGTATTACTAGGTGGGGTGTAACTTGTTTCAACTTGAGACACACTAGCACTAGTCTTATTTGTTGTAGGCCTATAAATAGAATCATCTAATTCTTACAAAAGATAGGTAAGCAAGTGGAGGCGTCAAGTGATCTGCACTAAGGATATACCCTAATGGGCTTACAAAAAGCGTCAAGTGATCAGGCATATCTATTCCTAATTATAACTATGCATATCAATTTAAGCAGTACTACTGTATAACTAACAAGTACTAACTCTTATATCTAATAGTACTGACTATAAAGCAGTACTAACATTGTACTGGTATTTACTAATCTAACTCATAACTCAGCAGTAACTAGTGTAGAAGCTCTGAATTCTAACATTTCTTATACGGGATGGACTTGGATGCCACGGGGCATAAAAAATGACGGGGAATATGATTCGAAGGGATTATTCTTTTTTTGAAGAAATTTGCTTAGCAATGATCCTCTTTCATCTTCCTGAAATGTGTCATTTACACATTTGATCGTTATTATGTTCGTCATTCCCACTCGTCCCTCCTGAGATAACCCCGGATGTATGATGATGAGCCGATACCGGGAGTTTGTACAAACGTGGTGGATGATATTGATGATAATTTGTAACAGAGATCTTTATGTTCATGTGCATAACTGTTTATACCCACCCTTCCCACCCTTTCTCCAATGTTTGACACTTTGCTTCCATTTTCATCCGAAAATGAGGACAAAGTTCATCTCTTATCTCATCGGGGCTTTAAAGCTTGCTACCAGTTTCTAAAAGCTCGAACGATGATCTATTGGCGGGAAGTTCTATCTTGGATGTTCCATTTTCTTTTCTATCATCTGACCAACTCAAGTATGGGGGGGATCGAGTCAAGCTTAAGAACTCGGATTAACAAAAATAAAGCGCATTCATGCGAGTGCATCCCATTGCTCTATTCCTAATATAATTATAATAGTAGTAATGAATAAGTGTGTTGTGAGGAGGCTCGCCTCTTCCTTTCTTGTGTTTTGTGGTTTGTGATGTTTGTCCAGGATTGCCCCGGATTATGAAGCCTCTCGTGCTCGTGGTTTTGTCCTTCGTTCACTCGAGCTTCAATCCTTAGCATGATTATGGGAATCCAATATCCAATCTTATCGACTAACGTTTATCTTTGAGCATACTTAATAAACGGCTTTAGATTTACATAGAGACCCTTCTTAAAACATTGAGGATAATGTTCAATTCTAGTATGGGGGGATCTATCGATTTGATTGTGCCTGCAGCCGTTGTTTTTACGTAATCTCGTTTTTACCACCAAAATACCAAAAAAATGAAAAAATTTAAAAAATTTCAAGAATAAAATAAGTGTTTTATCACAATGTTGACTTTCCTGCTGGTTAGCATAAGAAAATTTTTGACTCAATCGAGCGTGTTGAGCTCTTAGCTTTGTCCCTTAACCGTTATAAACTTGACTAAGAATTCACGAATCTGTTTTATTAAAGATCTTAAATTTGCGAAGAACGAGAAATGATAAAGTTAATTATGAGTAAGATGCTAAACAAGGATTAGTTGGAAATCTTAAGAGCTCATAAGTGTAGTTGTGCTTTTTCTGCATAAGCTTCTTATCCCCGACTAATAATACGTGCGCTTTCGAAAATTTAAACTTAATCAACGATTTTTGAAGCATAGTCGATAACAATAATTTATTTAGTCTTAGTTTACAAATTTTAGTCTTAATTTCTCTTATTGTGGTAATTTTAAGTGTTAAAAAATATTGTTGAGTTATTAATAATAATAATAATAACTGAGGCGCTAATAAAGTTTATTGCACATTGCACGGCTCACAACCGATATTGCTGTTCTCTAAATAAGGGCCACTTTGTCATTTTTCGTGACTGATAAAAGGTTGTTGCATCTTGCCGGCTCACAATCGATGTTGCAGCCTTCTAAAAGGTCGAGGATTTCCTTAGTTTAAAGGATGCATAATTATATTAAGTGTAATATATGTGATTTAATTAATATAGGGAAAATATCTTTTTCTTAAATTTAAATATGCTTTTGAACTAAGACTATTTCATTTTAAGTTGTGATTTTTCTAAATAAATTATGCATATACGAGAAATCCAAGAGTTTTGAGAATGAAGGTCCGTGAGTTCCGATACTATTCTCTGTGGGGTGTCAAAAGGCTGGTCACCTAATCCGGTCTCAGCTGGGATGTACCGAGAAGAAAGTCTCTACATGGAATAATCTCGCCTTTAAAATTATAATTTTTGGGTAAAACGTGAAGCATGGAAATATTGTAATTTTCTTAAAAAGGTTGATCTATGGTTGAAATTCGAAATAAGCACACTCACATAATATTTAATAATTGTCGGGAGCAAAAAGTTTTACAAGTTACAGGTATGAGTGGTGTTAGCATCTTAACTTATATTTAACGGCGATTTCATTTTTAAGCTTGGTTTGGGACAAGTGAAAAATCAAGGACGATGAATTTATCCTTTTTGAGCATTTTAGGATTAAAGTGCTTCTTGTTCTATGACCCTAAAGTTATGAAAATAACGAAAGTCCATGCATTCTAGTTAGTTGCTTAAAAAGAAAAGTACTAAAATTTGTAAAAGCGATTAAAAATAAAGTTGCGTAGTACGTTAGTGTAGATTTTGATAAATGGTCATACGGGGCTTTCAATACTATTGTTTCGTTAATTCCACTTTGATGGAATACTCTTAGCTGCTTTTCGAGAGTAATTTAGTCAAGGGGGATTGAGATTCTTGGTTTTCTAAAGTGTTTACTTATGGCAGTGGTATTGATGGACACGGCAATATCGGTATGGGGGGGTTTTGGGTATTGTGGCTTAATTTCACAACCTTGTACCTATAAACGAGCCCTAAAATAACCAAAAATATATCAAATATGCATTGTATTTGTTATGTTTTGTGAATTATGATTGTGAAGGTAATGAATATTCTCTTAATGGACAAAAAACATAGCCAAATGACAAAAACCGAGCACAGGATTAGAAAGAGTGTGAAAGTCATAAGCCAAGACGTGTGAATCCTTACAATGGTCTAACCCAACACCCTATTCTAAATTGGGTACCAAGACAGCCAATAAGCGTGTTGTATATTTAAAAAGCCACAAATTCCAATCTTATCTTAACCCGATCCCACAATATAAGCCCTAATCCATAAACCTTTCACCTTAACTCTTTTAACACAGTGGTCTTTCACCCCCTTTGCATCGTTAGTTCAAAAGGACTAACGGTGCAAGTCGTTACAAAAACAAAGGTTACTAACACCTATTTACACCTAACCATTAACCCTTTACCCTAATCAATCCTTTCCCCATTATTAATATTCATCATCCCTGTCATTCTCACTCGACCCCTTGCACCCCAAAAAACAAACCTATCACTCTCCAACTCAACCCCAATTCACTCAAAACCCACCTAATTCTACTTGGCAATCTCTACTGTTTGATGATTGATGGGATAAGGACCATTAAAGGCTGATTTCAAGACTTGGGAAGCCAAAGTAAAATGAAGGCTATGATGAAGACTTCGACGCTACACTAAACAAGAAATAACACACCTTCAAGTCCATAGAACCTTCTCATTCGGCTATAAAAGAGAAGACAACTGGCGGTAAGAGGACATCTAGTTTTTATCTAGCATTTTTGGTAACTATTGACTCCTATTGTAATTGTACAGGCTTTTTCAAGTTTTTCAGCTTATTGTACTTTTTTAAAAAGTCTTGTTACTGTTGTTTAAGTTTTTTTTAAAATTAATTTATGTTTTATTGATTATCCACTGTTTTTAAGTTATATGCACTTTATGTTTTAAAATTGTGTGTTAAGATCTTTTATGGCTCTATTTTTACTTAGTTAAAAACTGTTCCTTACTTAGCTATATCATAAACTTGTCTTAGTTTATATAGCTTATGTCTTTTCACACTCAATACATCACTCACAAAAAAAGCTATATGGACTGATAAGCCAAACCTGAAGGGGCTTATGGGTTTTTAAAGCTTATCTTGATTAGCTTGGAGCTTTGTAGACAAAGCTCTTAAGAGGCGTATTTGTTTGTTTAGAGCAGTAGGGCAGGTACTCTCTCTTTTCAGTTTTTTGCTTAAATATGCTTACTTTCTTAACTCATGCTTAGTTAACTGTTTTATTTTTGCTTATTATTGCTTATTAATGTTATTCATTGCTTATTTATGCTTGTTTATTGCTTGAATGTAAATTATGCTTTTCTTGAAACGGTCTTTATTTTGATTAATCTGCTTAATTTAGTTTGCTTATTTTAAGGGCTTAATTTTGTGATATAATTGTTGATTTGTCTTTATTTTACCTTGTGCTCAATCTGTTTTGAGTTTTCATAAGTTTTCAAACACTGTCTAAGCTTTAAAATGGATTTTGAAAAGTTTAAGGGGTGTTTGGCATAAGCAGTATTAACTCATGTTAATACTGTTTGAGTCCACTTTGGTTTAAAAACCAATTTTGACATGCTCTTTTAAGTTCTTTAAACTATTTTTCAAAAGTTTTTAAGGTTTAAAACTCTTTTTCAAAGAATTTAGAAGTTATGGTTTGAATCTGTGGGTTTTGAGCTTTGTAGTTTAGCTTATTTGCTTAGGTTCTTATTAGTGACTTGTTGGTGTCATTTTTATGCTTGTTTATAGCGTAAATGCAGAGAATATGATTGTAATAAGAGTGCAAAAAAATTATGGATTTGTGTTTTGTCAAAACTGTCTAAGTCATTACGTATATTTTCAAAAAGTTAAAGTCTCATCTTATTTAGCAAAATTAGGTTAGATTAAGCTTGTTTTAGGTTCTAATTTTCTTAGCCTTAGTTCATTAGATATAGGTCTTCATCTGTTTAAGCTTATTTATAGGTTTAGAGCTTATTCACTTGCTTAAAAATAGGCATGCAGTAAGCACTTCGTGTCTTTACAAAAACTTGAAAAAACTCATTTCCATATAGAGTTAAACAGCCATTTTTCATAAGCCTTGTTCATAGCTTATATGTGTTTCAAACTACTTATTCTTTGTTGATTCTTGTAGCTTAATGTATAAGCTTGATTTTTATTTAGGTCATCAAGCCATAAGGATAACTTAAGGCCCTTAAAAATAAGCTAGAAAGTACCCCCTTAGGCTGTTTGGTTGACACTTTGGCCAAAAAGCTTATTTGTTTTTCTGAGCTTATGGCTTATTGGATTTGCGTAATTTGTGTTTAGACTTGCTTATTAGGTTAGGTTTAGAGTACTTTTGGCTTTTTTAGCTTAGGTTAGAACTTATTTAAGCTTATTAGCAAATTTAGTTTAGGATTTAAAGTTTAAAAGCCTTTTATGTGATTCTGTCCTTTTAGCTTATTTTTAGCTCATTTTATTAGCTTAATTGTGATATAAGTGCTTATTAGGTGTAGGCGTATATTCTGTTTTAGTTTTTTTGGTGTTTCCCTATTTGCTTATGTAGGTTTAAATGTAAACGTTAAGCAATTAGTCACTTAGTTAGAAACGCCAAAAAATGTTCCACTTATTTAGCTTATTCCAGCTTCTTTTTCGGTTTAAAAAAAAAAGTGCCTTTGGTTAAAGTTGGTAATATAGCTTATAGAAGCTTTTGCAAAAAGAAGTTTTAAAAAACTAATATTGTTTAGGAGTATAGGGTACATTGCCCACAGGTGTCGTAATCATCCCGAGTCCTCAACCTGACTTCCAATCTTTTACACACACACCACTAACAACTCGGCCCTTGTGTCTTCTTTTTCGTTTAACGACTCCACAATATTTAATACTTAACACTTGTTTTCCATTTTGAACTTTCAGCCATTTTCTGCTTATTTATAGCTTATTCAAATAAGCTGTTGGGCTAATTTTATTTTTCATAGGATTATAATTGTGCAAAGTTCTTTTCTTGAATTTTTCAGAATTTTCCAAAGTAGTTTAATATTTTTTTTATATTTTTAGATTAAAACTGTTTTTAATTCATAATAAATTAAATAAAAGTCAAAAAAATATAATTCTTTTTTCTAAAATTTTTATTATTATTTAGGAAAACAGTACAAATATCCAAGTTGTTTAGTACTTGCAATGGCATTTTTGCTTATTGAAGCTTATTAGCTTTGTTTTTGCTTATTTAGGATTAGCTTAGCTTTTAGAGGGAATTAAGACCCATTTTAGCTTATTGTCTTTTTTAGAGCTTGTTTAAGCTCATTTGCCTTTTTAGAGTAAATATTAAGTGTTTAGTAGTTTTTTTAGCTTATTTGCCATTCTAGCTTGTTCTAGTTGCTAATTTTTGTTCTTAAAGTGCTTATTAGATATTGTTTATTGTCTATCTTAGCTTATACTAAGTTCTCATTTGCTTATTTGCCTTAAAATAGCCAAATGTTAAAATTTTTTTTTTTGATTTAGATGAAATTTAGCAACTGGCCACGTTCTTTTTAGCTTAATTTCGTGTTATTGTAAGTTACAAAAAATTTTTTTCCTTTTTTTTAATGTTGTTTTTTTTTTAGCTTTTTTCAGAAAGTTGTAAAAAAAATGAGAGAATAAAATAGTGTTGGGATTAGGGGAGGACTCGAGTGAGCAAAGGCTCTATCTGGGACATACAACCTAAACCAACACTTTTATAACCCACTCACATACAACTGTGCTCATATAGCTCATCCGATAGTGAGTTGCATTATTAATCCTATATAGGTTTTTTAGCCCATTAAGCCCATAAGCTGTTTTTAGCTTATTACGGATTATTTATAAGCCCATTTTTCTACTTTTATTTTTATAGAAAACCAGGACACCTTTATCCGCTTTTTTGTATTTTTTCACATTTTTTCAAATTTGTTTGCTATTTTTTTATCTTTACTTTCTTTACAATCCTGTTTTTTAACATAATTAAAAATAAATAAAAATCAAAAATTATTTTTTCTTTTTTAGAAACATATTAATCTTTTTCAGTCTGCACTTTGGAAAAATAGAAAATCTTTTGTATGGTCATTTTTGGCTAAAAATCTTCATTTCTTAAAGAACGGATTCAACCAGTTTTTTTGTTTTTCTCATTTTTGAGCTCGTTTTAGCTCCGTTTTTAGTCTAGTCTTTTTTTATTCTTTATTTTTAGTCACATAGAGTAGATTAGAAGTAAAAAAAAATCTTTGTAGGGTTAATTTTTTAAGCAATTTAGGTTTTGACTCTTTGATGGGGGCTCTTACTTTGTTTTTAGTTTTATTTTTTTTTCAATAATTTTTAAGTTTTTATTATCGTTTTTGCATTTTAGTATAGATAAAATTAGCTTTCTATTCCCCTTAATTCATTTACATATTCAATTTCCTACTTTCAGATTTGTACCGCATTTTTTAAGTCCAGCCTCGTCAGGGGATAAAAGTACCCGGGAATAATCATACTCCGCGGATTTTATGATTGTCTTTCTTTTAAATTTTCAGGGCAACTTGAATTGTTTTTGGGTTATATAAGTAGTAGTATATTTATAATATATTAATTATTTATGTACCTAAAAAAGAAGCTGTTAATTTTTGGCGCCGCTGCCGGGGAGGCTGGTGTGTCGTTTATCGATGTTTGAAACTTGTTTTTGTAGATCCTTCATTCTTGAAGTTTTTGGCTTTATAAAAAATCCCTTTAAAAGTCACAAAAATAATGTACATTTTCTTTTTAGTTATAATTATCATTTAAGAAAAAAAAAAACCAAAAGATCAAAAACATTGTCTACTAATTATCAATAAAAAGAACACCCCAACAATATTAATTTTCCCTTATTAAGTCCCAAACTAATAAGAATCAAAACTTACCTTTTGGTGTCACTTGCGAGGTACGGTTCACCTTTTTAAATGATTAAACAAACTAAGAGGGTTATAAGGGGGGTGTTCCTTGGAAATACGTCCTTAAAAGGAAAAAGGTTTTTAATAGCTTCGCGCTTTCCTATTCCTCCGATCCTTTGTGCATTTTTCTTTTCGAAGAGTTACCGAGAAGCTTGTTGATTATTAGGTTTAAGTTGTCTTATTTCGTTGTCCGTTATTAAAATAAATTATGAATTTTTTTGATAAACCAAAAAGAACAAAAAAAAATTAGTGTAGATTTTCTTTTTATATTTTAGTGCACATGCGCATACTCGTTCCCACAATCCGTAATCATTAACCGTCAACAAAGAACAAGTCACCCACCAGGCTTTTGTTGAAAACCATTTAATCTTGATGAACCTAATTGAAATCCTAGCTCCTACCGTAGTTGCCGATGGCTGATCCGGACTATGGAATATTGATCTAAAGCACTCCTCCGAGGGGTTAGAGGATGCATTGTAATTCCTGAAAATCAATGCTAATTTTGTGTTTTAAAGCTTGTTTTTCGTTTAATCTTGTTCTAAAACAAACAGTTTTTTCGGACATGATAATGTGGTACCACATGCCTCAACATCCGTTATTTCAACAAGATTACCTCAACGATGAGATTTCGGAATCCCGAAGCTACGTCATATTAAGCTTATTGCTTTTACATTTTCTCTTGAAGGTTCACCCGGATTTGGGCTAGAAATAAGAATCTCCCATCGATCAATTTTGGACATGGGGAGGATCTGTTCAGATATTTCAATTATTCAATTATTTCCGCCCTTCAAAACGTGACATAACTTCGAAATAAAATCTTGGATTTCAACAAAAGAATCTTGACGAATCGTTTTACGAAGGCTTGGGATCGTATTTATGAACCTTCTTCGAGATGCCCACATCAGGATTTCTGTATTACATCAGCTAGTATACTGTTTTACAATGCTTTGAATGCTTAATGAAATTTAGATTCGTTGAATTCTGTTGCGGGTGGAAAACTTTTTGGTTAAGATGCTCTGTGAATGCTTGAGACATTATCGAGAGTAAATCAAGGTTCTAATTTCACGAAAACAAGGAGTCGTTTGCCTAAGTGGTTCAGAATTCATCTACTCCGGGGAATGTTCACAGATGTTGCTGCTCTACAACGAAGTTTCTGAACTTAAGAACATGATGAAGACTATGCTTATCGAAAAACAAAAAGCCCAAGCTCCCGCACCCGTAAAAGCGGTTGAGCAGAGTTGCGTAACTTGTGGAGGTGCTCACTCTTATAGAAATTGTCCAGCCACCGATGGCAACATTTATCAAGACAACATTCAGAGCTAGTTTTACAAGCTGCTGAGCCAATTTAATCAAGGAAATACAAATTCTAAACTCCGATTAGGTTGATATCCAAATCCGACCTCCTGGTTTACTCAATTCAAAATTAATCAAAACTTATTTCATCAAAAGTAAGAAACAATTTCAACCCAAAATCGAGGAACCAATTCCAATAAAATCCGTGGAAATAACATTTTACCAAGGACAAGTGTATCAACCTCCGACTAGTCAAACCACCAGTTTACCAAGCTCACATTTATAAGCTCATGCTCAGTAAGTGCTAGGTGTTTCAAAGATACGATTTTGAGAATTATGTCAAGGGCTAATGATGCTGATATTGAGAATATGCAAAATCATGGGCCAGGTTTACAAAATCAAAAGCCATTTATCAGAACATGCTCTCCAAATTCGTGTTTGCCAATACCGCTTCATTTCGGGTACGGGGAACTCTCCCCAAAGTAAATTGTTACTAAATCGAAGGAGGACTTGGAAAGGTATTACCACCCGAATTGTGGTATTCCTTACAAAGGACCCACGATTCCAACGTTAGTGGAAGTGAGACGAGGTCACAATGGACATGATGCTTCCTACTAAATAACGGATAACAGCACACGAAGAGTACAACCTTCCGGTTGTCCCTGTGGTCCATCGTATGAACCAATTCTTAGCCCGTAAATGCCTCCAGTTAGTGCTTCGATGCCTAAACAAAAAACATCAATTCCATTTCCTTCAAGAAGAAAGAATTGATGAAAGGCGCCGTGAAAAAGCTAACGACCAAATTGAGAGATTTATATGGAAAATCTTTAGAGATCTTCGAGTTTCGAAAAATTAGCTTTTGGAAATTGCCTTGATGTTATGACAAAATTCGCTCGACTCTAAAACTTATCGAAAAACAAAGGAAAATTTGAGTGAAATGGCTAGAATAATTGAACCGAAGTATGCTCAGCGGTCATCTAACAAGTGACCGAAAAAAAACTAGGAGACTCCTGGCCGATTTCTTTATTCCATGTGATTTCTCTGGGATTAATACAGGCAACGTCTTGGCCGCGATCTCGGCGAAAGCATTAATCTTATGCTCCATATTCCGTATGGAAAAATCTCTCTCTTACCGAACTAACCCCGACTTGCTGGACGCTAAGAACTAGCGGACCATTTGATCTATAAACCGATCGGTATCGCCGAAGTGTCTATTTGTAACGGTGGGAATAAGTTCCAAGTTTCTAGTAGATTTTGTTGTAGTAAGATTTTGAGCCAGACCCCCGAGTACCTTTAATTCTTGGGAGGAGGAGTTTCTTAAAGACCAGTCGTGCATTAATAGATGTATACGAAGGTGAAATAACCCTTCGTGTGGCAAAGTGGCAATCTCATTTAATTGGTACCCAAACTTCGAAGATACACGGCTAATTACAATCATATGACGCAAACCGAATATTAACGTCATGATATGGCTTGTGTAGGAATTCTCTCCAAGAAGTTCTTGGATTCTCTAATGTGATCTCGAGTGGAAATCCCACTCCTTACTATGATTTAATTGTTTCTACTTCTTCTCCGACTTTAACTCCATTCGGGGACAGTGATTTTCTCCTTTTTGAGGAAGCAGACTCTTTTCTTGCTATAGAGGATGATCCAAACTTCACGGGAAGTTGATCCGACGTATTAGGACACCTGTGAGGAACATTATTCTCCTCGAAGCAATTCTTAATAGTGATCCATCTTTCCCCCCAACCCCAACCCCTCCTAATCAAGGAAATTATTTTCCTAGAACATTCTAAAAGGATCTTAAAATTTATGAATCTTAAAATCTGTGAAGCAAACTCTTCAGTTAATGAGCCCCCTGAGGTTGAACTCAAGGACTTGCCACCTCATTTAGAATATGCATTTTTGGAGGGTGACGACAAGTTGCCCGTCATAATTGCAAAAGATTTAAAGAATGAGGAAAAGGCAGCTCTAATCGAGGTTCTAAAGTCCCACAAGCGAGCCATCGCTTGGAAACTTTCTGATATCAAGGGTATCGACCCAGAGTTTTGTACCCACAAAATTCTCATGGAAGAGGACTACGAACCAACGGTTCAGCATCAAAGGCGGGTAAATCCAAAAATCCACGACGTCATCAAGAAAGAAGTTGAAAAACTTCTTGACGCCGGATTAATTTATCCGATCTCTGACAGTCCATGGGTAAGCCCGGTGCATTGTGTACCGAAGAAGGGTGGCATGACCGTCGTCAAAAATGATGAAAATGATCTTATACCGACTCGATTGGTCACAGGGTGGAGAGTGTGCATCGACTATAGAAAGTTGAATGAGGCTACCCGAAAGGACCACTTTCCACTTCCCTTCATGGACCAAATGCTCGAAAGACTCGCAGGAAACCAATTCTATTGTTTCCTCGATGGCTTTTCGGGTTATTTCCAGATTCCCATAGACCCGAAGGACCAAGAAAAGACAACCTTTACTTGCCCATACGGAACATTTGCCTACCGTCGCATGCCTTTTGGGCTATGCAATGCACCCGGCACGTTCCAACGATGTATGATGGCTGGTATGTGTTTAATTACACATACCTTTTACCTTTAAAAACGAGCTAAAATAACCAAAAACAGACAAAAACTGC
>BQNB010114079.1:0-14065 GCA_026074375.1 Tanacetum coccineum
TCTGCCAAAAATGCTTGAGCTTGAACCAACAAAACTTTATCCTTAAACCATGAATCATCCCATTTCCTCCTTGGTTTAGTGCATTGTTTGGAAATGTGTCCTTCTCCTTTGCAGTTGTAACATGTAACAATCCTCTGTTTCCCCGAGTTATTCCCACTTGCTCTTGGAGTAAAAGTTCTTGTAGTACCCGCAACATAAGAAATTTGTCTCCCCTGAACTGGTTGTACGGTTACTCTTCCATCATTAATGGTGGCTTGTTGCCTAGGGTTTGACGAATTCCTCAGCTGGTTATTGGTAGTGGGATAGCGGGAAGTGACAACAGCAGTCAAGAAAGACATCATGTGATTGATGGCATCAATGGGATCATTACCTTTCTGGAACACTGGTATAATTAGACCCGAGTCAGGTTGGGAAAATTCAGATTATTGGTTAATTGAGGGAGCATATTCCAATTAAGAGATGGATGATGATGGAGAATAAACGTTGTGGTGAATTGATTGTTGATACTCATTGGATGGATAAGTGATTGAAAGAGGTGTTGATGATTGATGAGTTGAGCATTGTTGAGACTGATAAGGTGATCCATACTGTGGAGACGGATAAGGTGAAACAAATTGTTGATGTTGAGAGTTCTGGTAAGAGTGCTGATGAGATTGATAAGGAGACTGTGTCATTTGGTGAGATGCAACTAAAGCAAGAGGATCGGAGTTGCGTTCATGCATCAATCGAACTTCATTTGCATGTCGTTCATGTTGTTCCAAGTGAGCATGAATCTGATCAACATTAGTAGTATGCAAGTCTTTGACCAACTTAACATCAGTAACGAATTTACTCCATTCAGCGGGAAGAGTATTCAGAAACTTGGTATTGACTTGAAATTGCTCTAGTGGCATCTTGTAAATATTCATATCATTGAGTAGCAAAGTGAATCTCAAGTAGTACTCGTGTAACGACTCTCCTTTCTTGTATGTAAATTTATCAAATTCATCATACAACTTGCACTCTCGTTCTTGCTTCGTTAACGACGTTCCTTGCATGAGCAGTTTGATTTTCTCCCAAATATCCTTGGCTACACGATGTTGACTAACAAGAGCATAAATTTCAGTTGGAAGGCCTTGTAGAATGATGTTTATTGCTTTGATGTCACAATCAGCTTGAATGGTTTCTGCGGGAGTTAATTCAGTATATTCCTTTGGTCTGGTTACACCATCCACTGTAATTGTTGGCCAAACAAGTGGACCTTTTTCAACAAAAGCAAGAATCATTCTACCGTGAGGTCTATTCATCATATAAAGTTCCATTATGCTTTTCCACGAGTCATACAAGTGTTTTTCAAGCATCGGTGGTTTATTGTCACCACCCGAGAGAAGTGACTTATCAGCAAGAGTCGTCATTGATAAATTGGTATGTTCAATGATTACCGTTTGATCGAGCGGTGATAGAAAGTAATTGTGTTTGATGGTGTTGTCTTTTATGTGTTTTAAGTCTTGAAACTATACGGGATTTTACAATTCTTGACAAAACCGGGAAAACAAGTGAGTGTTTCACGGGATTTTACAAGTCAAAGAAATAAACCGTATAATTTTGATTAATCAATTTGAGTTTTAAGTGTATGTTGCAAATTCGTATGATTAAGTGAAATTGCAAATTCGGGAGTTATTAAAAATTGCTAATTCATGTAATACTGGAAAACTGCAAATTCGTGTGGTACTGAGAGTTGCGAATTCAAGTGATACTAAAAAATTGCAAATTCGTGTGGTACTGAGAGTTGCGAATTCACGTGATACTGAAAAACTGCAAATTCGTGTGGTACTGAGAGTTGCGAATTCGTGTGATACTGAAAAACTGCAAATTCGTGTGGTATTGAGAGTTGCGAATTCGAATACAACTAACAGCTGCCAATTCGGATAGAACTAGAAAGTTGATAATTCGGATACCACTGGAGTTGCGAATTCGGGTACAACATAAAATTGCTAATTCGTGCAACACACGGATGAAACTCAAAATCTTTAAAACACAAAAAGACACCTTTTTGATTGTTTTTTCCCAAAATTTCTTGTACAACTAGTATTCTTAAACCTATAGGTACCTTAAAAATGACAACTTTTTGGTTTTTAAGCCAAAAATTTCAAAATCAAGATTTGTACTTTATAAGGTTTTTGAAAACAAAAGATGAACAAATATAAGTTTTTCTTTGATCCAAAGAAAATACACCTATATCCAAAGATACTAGATCAAATTTACCTAGGTAAATGATCTTTTAGTGTACAAAGAAGCTTTGAAAAGAAAAGAAAAGAAAAGAAAGAAATAGGACGTACGGAATAACAACAAAAAACGAGCCAATAATCAAACACAAAAACTAAGCAAATCACTCCATGGCTCTTGATACCAATTGTAGAATACAAGTAATCATTGATATATGAACCAAGAACTAGAGAGAAAAAGTGGGAGGATGGATGTATTTTCTAGTGAGAGAAAGTAGAAAACATGAAATGCATTAAGTGAGAAATGTGAAACATACAACCAACCAACCACCTCTCCAAGGCATGGAGAGGTGTATTTATAGTCCTATTTTGGCCGACCATGGGCCTTAAGAGGCTTTCCATGGACCTTTGGGCCATATTAGATTATAATCTAAACATTGACTAACTACGGGCTTTGACTAGTTAATATTGGAAGTGACCGAGACTTTTCTTGTTCCTAACATAGAGTGTTGGTTTGTCTCACATTAGATGATGATCCTTAAGAAGTAGAGTCTTCATGAAGGGATTCATGAAGTGGATCATCATGAAAAAGTGGTGTTTTGGGTGATTTTTCAAAACCTTGAGAAATGATTGGAGAATGTTCTTATTCTTGTGTTGATGGAATACTTGCTGATGGAGCATCTTGGTCAATGGAAGTTGACACAGGAGAATCTGCTAACACCACAGCTCTTGGTACAACAGCTTCTTGAACTGGAGAAACAACATTTGTTATAGGATTGATGTATTCATCGTACATAGGTTGAAACAAACGATCCCAATAATCTCTTATTGGTGGAATACAAGGTTGTTGAGAAACAGGGTTTGAAACGAGTCCTGAACTGGATGTAACAGGAGTCATAGAATGAAGCCTGGGTCCTAAACTGAATTGTTTAGAAGCCATATCTGTCAGCTCATCGAACGTCACATGAATTGTTTCAATAATTATCCGGGTCCTTTTGTTGTAGATTCTGAATGCTTTCTTTGCGGGCGCATAGCCAACGAAAATACCAATGTCGGCTTTTGCATCTAATTTACCAAGATCCTCATTGTCATTGGTAGGATAACAGAGTGAACCAAAGACATGAAGGAATGATAAGTCTAATTTTTTGTCTTGCATCAGCTCATATGGTGTTTTGTTGTATCGATGACAGATCAAAGAACGGTTTTTGGTGTAACAAGTTGTATTGATTGCTTTGGCCCATAGAAATAATGGAGCTTTAGAAAAGATCAACATCGTACGAGCAACTTCTATAAGAGTTCGGTTTTGCCTTTTGACAACACCATTCTGCTGAGGAGTGCGAGCAACAGATGTTTGATGCGATATGCCAACATTTTCATAAAATTCTCGAAGAGTCTGATTGACAAATTCGGTTCCATTATATGTTCGAACATTACGGACGGTGGCATTCAAACGAACTTGAATATTTTTGATGCATTTAATGATGGCCTCCGGAGCTTCATCTTTTGACCTCAAAAATCTAACCCAAGTAAATCGTGAGTAATCGTCAACAATCACTATGATATACCTTTTCCCGTTAATACTTGCCACACGCATCGGGCCACACAAATCCATGTGCAAAAGATATAGTTTCTCTTGGTTAGTGTCTTCAGCTTTAGTTTGAATAAAGAAAACCTTATTAGTAATGTTGATTGTGTTCTTATTTCATATTCCGCTGTGCTTAATCAATCAATGTTATTCATACCTCATGTTGAGTCCAATATCTTTGTATTCTACAAATGGTAACGAGAGCCTCCTTGCTCTGATCTAGGATTATAAGGTTTTCCTATGTATTTATTTTTGTGTAATAGTCAACAGACGCCTTTGGATCTCGAATAATGATGATGTGTATGGATCGTTTTGACGGTTTTAGAGGTGCAATGATATAATTCTTGAATGAAAAAGTTTACAACACGCTCCTTTAACAAATATATGGACCGTAAGTTATGATACGATACGCCCTTGACATTGGATCAAGGATACTGGTCGTTGATAGGCACGGAGCTCACTTGCGAACAATCAGCATTGCATGTGATAGCCATGCATAATTGAGCGTACAAAATTATCCAAAGACATTTTATTACAATAGTATAGTAAAATAGAATTTCTTGTTCGTAACAGCAGGAAGAGACTGATCTATGCTACTAGTTCGAGATTCAAGAGAAGGTTAATATACTTTTAAGGTGAACTATTGTTCATAATATACTTAACCAACTACATGCACTCCTTTCCTTATTTGATTATGACAAAAGGGGAAAGAGTAGCATGGATTCAGGGCAAGTTCTTCATCTAAAAAAAATTTTTTAGCTTCAAGGGGAACTTGTGCTTATTGGTTTTTTGTCATTAATCTACTAGGGAAGATTGTTGGGAATTATAATTTAAGTTGAATATGACAAAACATATCAAAGGATGGAGGAGACACAAGACAAAGCTGGAAAAAACATTAAAATGGCTGATTGAAGATTAATTCGGGAAACAGTATTATAATTGGAAATGCACAGCTAAAAGAATTTGAGGATGATCAAACGGGGGGAGGCAATGAAATGGCTAAGGAGGTTGGGGAAGGTGAACAGTGGTCAAAAGAGTGGTGGGGGAAGATCAGACGCGTTAAGTAGGAGGGATGGAAATGGGACGAGGTCAAGATGAGGTAATTTACGTAATGGTGATGTGATAATTGAGGTGGTTAGTATTCCGTTACAAGAAGGGTCTGATTTTGATCTTATGATCGGTGCCTTGACTTGAGTAGATAACGCGGCGGCTAGGCTGCGCTCTCGTGCAGAGGTCAGTCTCGTGTTACTATGAAGTCACTTATGGATGCTATATTGTGTGATGGTGATGCGTGTTCGTAAAAGGTTTAGGTGTAGGGTCAAGATCCCTGTTTGTCAACAATTCAGTCTGGGAAAGAGACTTACTCCACGAAATAGAGTACTCTTAAAAGGAAAACCTTTTCATGATGGGAGGAATACTGTTTCCCCTATCTATGAATGCAAAAACGAGAAACTGTGTAAGTACACGTAACTATGGTTGTTGAGTGAGTAGTGACACATAGCACGCTAGTACGAGCTTCATTAAGGCGGTCGAGATAGTTTAGCATGGCCATCTATGCGCAAGACCTGCATAGGTAGATTCTCTACATACTGCGAATTCACTGGCGTCAATGTATAGTCTTTACTCGAGTGTGAGAGAAGGGGTAAAAGAAAACCTATTAGTAATGTTTGATTGTGTTCTTATTTCATATACCCGCTGTGGCTTAATCAATCAAATGTTATTCATGACCTAGTTTAGTCCAAGAATCTTGGATTCCTACAGTATCGAGGCAGGATTAGAAGAACGGTTTTGGTGTAACGGGCTATATAGATTTGCTTCGGCCCATAAAATAATAGAGCTTTAGAAAAATAATAACAAATATGTACGAGCAGCTACTACAAGAGTTCGGTTTCGCTTTCGACAACGTTCTTTTTGCTGAGGAGTGTTGTCAACAGATGTTTAATGCGAGATGGCAACATTTTCATAAAATTCATGAAGTGTCTGATTGACAAATTCGATTCTATTATCTGTTCGAACATTACGAACAGTGGCATTCAAACGAACTTGAATATTTTTCATGCATTTGATGATGGCCTCAGGAGCTTCATCTTTTGTCCTTAAAAATCTGACCCAAGTAAATCGTGAGTAATCGTCAACAATCACTAAGATATACCTTTTCCCATTAATACTCGCCACACGCATCGGGCCACATAAATCCATATGCAAAAGATATAGTTTCTCCTGGTTAGTGTCTTCAGCTTTGGGTTGATGAGAGGATTTCTTGTTTTTTCCTAATGCACATGCTGAACACAGATGATCTTTTTGAAATTTAAGTCTTGGAATGCCTCATGCAAGACCGTCTTTAGCTAGCTTGTTAAGAGTACCGAAGTTGAGATGTGATAACTGACAGTGCCATAACCAGCTCTTAGTCTTTGACGCTTTGGATAGAAGACAGATAGGAGATGTTTTAAGCATGTCATCAAGAGAAATTGTGTACAAATTTGTGTCTCGGGATCCTGAAAGTAGATCAACACCTTCTAAATTACGAACAAAGGAAGTGTTTTTCCGAAATGCGACTTCAAGATCCGGGTCGCAAAATTGACCAACAGAAAACAAGTTATGTCCAAGCTCCTCGACATAGTATACTCTTGAGATAGTAACATTTCCCAGCTGATAGTCACCATACCCCATAATCCTCGCAATCTAGTCGTTCTCGAATCTAACTGTACCCAGAAATTTACTAACAAAGTTCATGAGCTGAGAGCGGTTTCCTGTCATATGTTTTGAACATCCTGAGTCCAGATACCAGAGAACAATCTGGACAACCTGTCATGACAAGAGAAGAAGACGATGGAATATCTATAGCATTGGATCCCCAAGCATTATTAGGTTCCGAGTGGTTAGCATTCTTAGATTCTACAATCTTGTCCTTTTTACTCAAACCTATATTTTTTATATTTTTGGGTTTTCTGCTGTAGACTTTAAGCTCTGGTTTTTGTGTTTCAACTAACTGGGAAGTGGTTTTCTTAGGAGGCACTACGTTAGCTGAAGTGATCTTAGTTAAAGGGCACGAGTTACCAACTAAAGTGAAAGTTCTGCCTGTTGGTTTCCACTTAAAACCTACTTCAGTGAATACATGACCTGTAGGTTTCCAAATATTTTGTTTTTTATGTTTCTTAGCATATTTAGCACGGCTATTCACATTTTCCACAAAATCAAGAAGACACATATCTAAGACTCGCTTTTTGACATTTTTACCCGATTTTTCTTATACTTCTTACCTATATAAGACTATTAGAACCTTAAAAACATAAAATTTAACGTTTTTGACACAAAAAATTTAGAATCAAGATTCTTGGTACAAACCCTTTTTCTAACCAAAAAGACTCAAAAAGATGAATTTTTTTATGGTTTTTCAAAGATTTTCTTGTACTTCTGGCCTAAACTAAGATAAATAAAGAAGAAAGTTTAAAGCTTTATGGTTTTTAAACCCTCAAAACATGAAAACCTTTTGATAGGTTCAAACCAAGAAACACGCCTAAAAAGAGTAGAAAAAACGCACACAAAACCTTCTCAAACACCCTATGGCTCTGATACCAATTGTAGAATATCTTAACACATATATAGGATGGATTAATTTAGGGTTTTTAGAGAGAGAAAGAGGTGGTTGAATGAAAGTTAGAGAGAGAAACAAAGAAAGAACAACTAGATTAACTATGTGAGAAAATAAACAACCAACACCCTCTCGGGGGGGGTGGGGGGGGGGGGGGGGGGGTCTAGAAAAAAAAAAAAAAACATTTAATGAAAAAGAAATGGGGGTTACGATATGTTTTAAAATAATAAATAAATTAATATAAAAAGATGGAGGGGGGGGGGGGGGTGAGGTGGGATTTTTAAATAAAAAAAATAGGGGGGGGGGTATGTTAGAATAGTGGGGGGGGGAGAATTAAAGTGATTTGTAGGTTATAATATACAATTGAATGTTTTTTGATTGAGATGTGGTGTATATCTGATATGTCTGCGTGAGTATATGATAGTGGGTGATTGTTTGGGGGTGGAAATGTTGGGGGGGGGGGGGGGGGGGGGGGGGTGGGGTGGGGTTTGAGAATTGTATATGGTGGGGGGGGTGGTTTGTGTGTTGTTTTGGTTGGGTTTTTTGTTGTGTTTGTGTTTGTTGTGGGGGGGGGGGGGGGGGGGGGGGGGGGGGGGGGGGGGGGGGGGGGGTGGTTTTTGGTGGTGTTGTTTGGTTTTTGGATTGTGTGTTTTTGTTTTTTTTTGGTGTGGAAATAAATTTTATGTATTTGTATAGTTGTTTTTAAAATAAAATAAACCAACAATAACCTCCCCTCTCCATGTGTGATGAAGGTGTATAAATACTCCTAACGAGCTAAATTATATCCTTGCCCTCCGTAGCCACCACAAGAATTTAGAAAGCTGTCCTTATTCAAGTAACGGGCATTCCATGAAGGCCGTTTGCAGCCAGTAGTATGGTGGTAGGTGCTTAAGTCGAGATGGCAAGGCAGCAGAAGGGGGGACGCCTAGCAGATGATGTACCGTAGTCGTAGATGCTAAAAGAGAGGCTGGTATGAGGCGGGTAGATCACCGAGTGGAATGGAGTGTGGGATGGGTAGTCTGAAGTATAGCGAGGGGAGAACTCGTGCTATCTGGGTCTCAAAGGTCATCTATGTTTCACGTTTACATGACTCAAGGAGTTATTTACATCAGAACGCTCAGCTCAGATCACAGATATTGAGGGTGCGCAGTTGCTCTTCTCCCTTTGTGTGCGGTCTATCACCACATGATTACGTCAGTACAAACCAATTGCCATACCATATACCTTAGAAATCACTGAGATACGACAAGACGATATAACTCTCTCTATTTAGAGGTCTGCCATGGAGCACACAACACGCCTTATCCACTCAAATAATCGTGCGTTCATTCTCTAACGGCTCCTATTATTCGTCACTATTTATTTTGTCCGATACGCTTTACGTTATAAAATTTAACTCTTTTAAAGCCTAAATTCGCGTAGACTAGAAATAATTTAAGGATAGTTAAGCCGCACAACAACATCTTCACTCTACAAATCAATCAATCAATCAACTACACAACTTAAGGTAATCTACTATACGTCCACGAACGTAAGTGACTCAAAATACTAACATTTCTAGAAACAAGTAAAACATTACTCTCATGTCAGCTACACTCACCTATCGGTGATACAACTATCCTTTTATATATTTAGTCACTCAAAAATAGATTCAACGTTTGTCTCATCAATCTAAACAATTCTATCATTACTAAAGCACACACCACACGGGAGACTCCCTAATGACTTAACCTACTAGTCACTCAAACACCCAATACCACCACTTTTACAACCTAAACAAACAGCAAACATTAAATCAATTCGTCTGCTCATATATACTCACAACACTACGTGGCTTATATTACTTATACAACCCTAGAATACCATTTGTGTGAGTAACACAAGCACTTACAACATAGGAACCTTATATGCGGGTTCGACTCTTTATTTCAACTAGCCACCTCGTCTATCTGATGAGTCAACCTACACAACAACTACGACCATGTACATCTAAAGTGCGATGGCCATTCAAGATAAAGTGCTTATGAGGACCCCTTTGCAAATAGAGCTACGTCTCCTAATGATGGAGCGAAGACTTAAACTCTTACTTAACCCATCATCTCTACATGGTGAATATGTTTATGCGTATTAAACAAATTATTTTTATTGCCCTTTCCCTTGATTAACCAGCGGCATATACACGACCTAAGTACACAACCTTAAGATATTTCCAGTCTTAGGTAATGGCTGTATGTATAAACACTTGAGTAGGCAAGGTTAAGGAAGCGGAACTTTGGGTGGTTTAAGATAAGCAACAATGTGTGATTAACTAGGGGGAAAACGCGTGATGAGGGACGGCCAACTAAACCAATGGGGCGCGGGCGGGGGGGGGCGGAGGGGGGTGAGTGGGTTGAGAGATATGATGTGGGATGTGTAACATAGTGAAAATGTAACTAGATACTAATTCCTATAAATACTTCACACACATTTTACCCTTTGACACTCTTATAACAACACACAACAAGCTGCGATAACTACACAAGTGCTGGCGGAGGCTCGGGCGCGGAATAGAGTGCTGAATTATATCGACTATGACATCGGGTCGTGGTAGAGTGACGACGGTTATTGAGTATGCGGCAGCAAATCTTCAACAAGTAGATATGAGACATAACATGGTCTTTACAAATGACTGTATCAGGTCGATATCGAGCTTTGAGCACCACTTAGATAGCGGCACAATCTGGGATACGTGGCTCTGTAATGTATTGGTTTGGCAAAGTATCTTATGTCTACTCAGCTCCGTAGTCTCACTCAACAACAAATACCAAACTACTCGCGAGAGGGTCCACACATCTAGTTAAGTGATCGAAAGCGGTTTGTGCCTAACACAGGGGAATCTACCCACAAGTCTCTAGATGATCTCCGGTGCTTACAATTATGGGCGGGCCACGTCTTATAATGCACAAAGCTTATCCATCTTAATTGAGAGCGGCATCGACACAGCACAGCACAGTATCATTATTACTACAATATATGTAGACTAGAGACTTGAACCACACTCTTAAAGATGTGTCTCCACATGTATCACTATGTCAGATGGAGTAGGACTCAGCCACTGACTATAGTGCGAAGGGAACAGACGGGGCCAAAAAAATTGGTATCCAAAGTGGTAATAGATTAAATAGGAAACACTTTTAAGGAGGCTTTATTGTTTTGTTAGCAGTAGAGTAATTGTTATGTTAGGGATAAATGTGAGATGGTGGCCGATCGAGTAGTGAGGGATCGACAAATGAGTGTCTAGCAGCTCGTAGAGTACAATTCCATATCTCGAAACCTATACACTAGTCATATTCAGTTTCCTAAGGAGTTGGCGTTAGGTACCGACATCGACTACGAATGTCTAGAGAGACATTAAGTTATAGAGCTTAACCTAAGTCTGTTTGTCTAATGGGATTTATACTTAGGGATTGGGTTTGTGAGCGGATGGGGGAGTGTTAGGGCGTGAGCAGTGTGAGCTGAGCGACGTGTGGTGTGGTGAGGTCTGAGAGGGTCTTTAGTATTCTTTGAAATTCTTTATCCGTCAAGGCAGTGAACCGCAGTGGTTCGAACTCATACGTTTTGACATGCGTGACACACGTACGAATATATACGTACATTTGATCCTTGTGTGGTGTTAATATGTAAAGAAACGTGTACAAGGAGATTTGATGACGAGCAAAGGCTTAAACATATTCATTTACATGCAAATGTAAACACCAACGCAAACAATAACCCTTACACTCCAATATTTAATAAACCACACATAAACTTTCAAAGAAAACGCAAAGACGTGGCTAGGGAGGGAGTATACGAGGTACTTAAACGTTTGCATGTTATATATCGCGATTAAGAAATGCTAGGCACATTGTTTTGGTACTAGAGGATCTAACGAAACCCCACATGAAACCTTGATAAAACATTCGGACCCTATTAGGCCCAATAGCCACGTACGACCCAAAATAGGCCCAACAGGCCCGACTTATGGGTTCACAGTTTTATAATAAGCACTTTGTGCTTATTGGAAAAGTCTAAAGTGCTTATCTAATTCAAATAGACCCTAAGGTACCTTAACATGTGTTAGAAAACCAAACTGAACCCCTAATGCGCTTGGTAGCCCATTTTTGTGGCCACAAAAGTCCATAAGCCACAAATAAGCTTTGGCAGCTTATTTGTGAGCTTAAACAACTTATAGGACTTATATTAACCCTAGTCAAGCTAATGGACCCAAATGGAATGAGCCCAAACACGTAAAACATCTATCAGGCTCGTAATGGGCCCAAAAAGCCCATTATTGAAGCTTAATGGCTTATTAAATAAGCCACAAGGTAAAAACAGCTTAATCAGACCCAACTAAAGCTTATTAAGTTAAGAAAATGAGTTGGAATCCATGAGAAAACCTTAAAGGGCTTTTTGCAAACCTTCGGGCTAAGGTTATTGGACCATCAATCCCAATAAGCCCTAATAAGCTCATCCGAGCATATTAATAAGCCAAACTGATATTTATAACTTAAATAATCTTAAACAAGTGCTTATGTACTTTCAAAAACTAGATTGGGCCATTTACTTGCTTAATGAGCCTTAACGGGCCCAATAAGCATAAATAAGCTCATCCGAGCTTATTTATAAGAAGCTCCAGCTTCTGTGGCTTATTTGAACTTAATAAAACTTTTTGTCACTTTTTAGAACTCAATTGGACTTAAAATGCAATTTTTGTAAGTTGAGGGGCTAAATGTCTAAATTTGGAAACTTGGGTTTGAAACTGCCATTTCACTATTTTGGAAGTTAAGGGGCTGTTTTTAACATCTCTGAAACCCTAGGGGCTGTTAGAACACTTAAGGACCTAAAGTGTAATAACTAAAAAGTTGAAGGACCAGAAGTGTACAAGTGGAAACTTAAGGATTTAAAATGTAAATATTATATATTTCATAAACCTAGGGACTGTTTTGTAATTACAAAAAATCTAAGGGTATTATATAAACGAAAGTGATTTTATAAACATTTAACATATCGAACGAATTATATTCGGGTACTATACGAGTTAACCTACGACTTAATAAATAGGAATATTTATTAATAACGTTTATACAAATACAATAAACATGTGCACCACCATACAAGTGATAACAGTATATATAAACTAGCAATTTATTGTAGTTTATGCATTGAGTCGTTAGCCTAAACATGTAGACTAAGACTGGCCATATTTACTTAGGTATTTGACGGTGTGATTCAAACTTGGATATATCTATCATTTTCAGAGGACTATTTACTAAGGTGAGTTCATATTTTTTATGGTTAATTATATATGCTATATGTTATCTATATCCGCTGTGTAGCTCATTTAATATTAATGTAATATTAGGTTTTTTAGATAACAATTTCCAACAGTGGCATCACGAGCCATAGCGATAACCCACTGAGCCCCCTTTAGCATGAAACTTCCAATTACTAGATTGATGAGCTGCGAATGTTTATATGTAGATCCTATATTGGATTACGTCCCCGTTTGGGTGAGTAGCGCTCACTGTGCCGGGTTGCCGGACAACAAACGTATACCATGTCGGATTTGGGATGTTACGGGTTAGAACATCATTCACGGGCATTTATTGGCAATTTATTGCATTCATTCATGTCGAGCTTCAGTGTCATGAGCTTAAGGAAACGTAATTACTTTTTATGATGTTTGCATCTGTTGTTTAATCATACACTTTGAAATCTTGCGGACCTACTATTGATTTACATAAACCTATGAATTCACCAACTTTATGTTGACATTTTAAGCTTGTTTTCTGAGGTCAATAAGGCACGAGGTGCTCAGATACATTGGGGTCACTCTTTGGAAAGAGTCAGTACTAAAGATTTGGGCGTATTACATTTTGGGAACATTTGTTATAAACTGAAATCTTTACTTATATTGTCAAACAATTTAAAGCCATGAGCTTATGTAATGAACCAATATTTTGTTAATCCAATGTATCTTTTTAAAACGGCACGTTTAGTAGTCGTTCTCATATCTTGTGCTATTAATCTATGAAGTAACGCCCTTGGATATTCAACATTCTGCTGCTACCTAGATTTGGGGGTGTTACATTTTCTTCCTGAACGTCCTCCTCAGGAAGTGACTCATCATCACTAGAGGTAAAATCATCATTAGAATCGAAGAGAGGATTCGAGAAAGTTACAAAATTATCACAAAAAGGCAAATCACACTCTTTTTCACTATCAGACGTATCCTCGGACTCCCTTGGGATTGGAACAAGATCCTCAACACTAGACTTTATGAATTCGTCCGATTCCTTTTCAGGAATAGTGCTAAGATTCTCGTCCCCTATGATGAGAGAGTCCTCGGGCTCCACAGTCGGTAATACGAGAAGGGAAGTCGTAAAAAGATCATTATTGTCATCATCGTCATCTCCCAGTAGAGGTGAGTAAACGTGAGCAGGTTCGTCGGTGAACCTCTTGAGAATGGGATCAATAATCTTAATATCAGACTTAGGTAAAGACTCAGTCGATGGATCTCGGTTCAGCAAATATTCAATTTTTCTAAGATCTGCTTCAGGATCAAAATTATCATACTTATTTCCCGGTGGAAATGGGTCACGAAGAGCGAGTTCATTGGCGAACTCCTCAAGAAGAGAATCACTAGTCTTAAAAGGTGTGAGACTA